>JAQIWA010000875.1:0-24010 GCA_034693305.1 Eueremaeus valkanovi
TGACATTTATATACTGCGCCGAATCCACCTTTGCCAATAGCTAATAATTGACCTTGATCATCATAGGTTTTATCAAATTCCCCTTCGAACTTTCCATTGTATCCATACTCTGAAGTATCTATTGTTTTATGAGTTATTCCAAAATGTTTTGAAATGTATTCAAATGCATTCGAAAATTTCAATTCATAGCATTGGATTTTGTTGAACCTGCATAAAACGCCCGAGTCACCCAAGGTAATTGTAAAATTATATGAATAACGAATTTCATGTATGTCTTTAAATTTGATTTCGGAACCGATGTGAACCGGTTTAATTTGATATGTTTTTCCTATAATTTTTTCTTCTTCTGATCCACAAAAATATAATTGACCGGTATCATTTAAAAAATAGGTTTTTAATCCTTCTGACGTGATTTTCTTCACATTAACTATATCAATTTTTGTCGGAAATTTTATACTACTATCCAAATCTATATTATGGCCCAAAGGGTAGTCTTTATTGTTGCCCCAACTGTACACTTGTCCATCAACTGTCAAGGCAAACGATTTGTTCAAATTGCAGTAGACATTAACGAATTTCTGAAAATTTAAACAGGTTATGATTTATTATACTCATAAAGTATCGGTTATATTAAAAATAGATGACAAATAATATTTTTCCAAATTTAAATTCAGTGAATTCATTTTATTTTTCAAATTAATACTCACATCGAGGCCTGGCATTAATAACTTTGTTGTATCCATAATATAATCCTCATTACTCCAACTAACCTGGCCATGATGGTTAAAACCCCAAGCATAAATTGCATTGTCTTCTGTTATAACCAATGTATGTAATGCACCACAACTTATAGCTCGGATAGTTTTCATATAACTATTATTCACTCGATTAGGTTTAGCGAAGAAATCCTTATCATATTTATCCAAACTGCTTATACCCAATTGGCCATAAGCATTATTGCCCCAGCTGTACAAGTTACCATTTGAAGACAAGCCAAATACAAAGTTGAATCCGTATTTGAAGTCAACAATGCATTTATCGCACAATTCCTCTATTAATTCGGGTTTGTCTACAATATGGTTGTGACCGAAGCCCAGAACTCCGTTTCCGTTGTAACCCAAAGCAAAGCATTTGTCTTCTTTTGTAATGAAAATACAATTTTTTTTCTGAATTTCATCCGAAAATACAGTAAAGTATTTAATTTTTGACTTTATATAGGGATCTATTTTAGCACAAATCGGAAAATTACTGTAAACTGTGAAGAATTCGTTTTCATTATGATCCAGTTCCATTTTCATTTCTTTCACAAAAATTTTCTGAATATTATTTGAATCATTTATTAAATTTATTTTCCAAAACGGAGTACTCTTTTCCACATTTGTATCAATTGTTTTATAAGTCAACTGAAACTCATTGCTATAGTAGTCATACAAAGAGTTTGAATCAGTTTTGTTGAGTTGATTGCCATCTAATGCATAGATTGTATTGGTTTGCGAGACACCCGTAGCTAAATATAACCGGCTCCCATAAGGCTTGATAAGGAAGTGTGAACTTACAGAATAAATTTGTTTGAATGATATTCCATGATTTAATTTGATGAGCGTGATTTGAGCATGCTTGTTGTTATCATTAAAACCACAATAATATATGTAACCATCGATTGTTAGAAAATAAGTGCACTTATTATAGTCATCCTCCAGCGAACAAACATTAATAATCTTCTCTTCTATATTAACAAATGTAGGTTTGGTTATCGGATTATTTTCGTGGCCTAATATGTTATTATCATTACAGCCCCAGCTATAAACTGATCCGTCACAAGTCAAAGCAAATGACCCATTTTTTGTGCAATGAATTGAACTTATATTCAATTGCTTTAAATCACTCATCATTGTTGGCTTCAAAACATTTTCACCTGGCGCAAATCCTAATTGGGCTTCATTATTCTGCCCCCAGGCATATACTGCTCCATCTTTTGTTAGTGCTAAGAAATGGTTACTCCCACAGCTTATTTTCACCACTTGCTTTTCCTCATTTTCAAATAAAATGATTTCGGGAACAAAATATTTATAATCCGGTGATATTTTATTCCTTCCCAATTGACCAATGTCATTATACCCCCAGCCGTATAATTTTCCAGTTTTTGTCAGACCCAACACAAAATCACTTCCAAATTCAAATTCAATAATAGTTTTGTCGCACAATTCCGGTATGAGTTGCGGTTCAGTCACAACACTATCATTTCCTAATCCATTATCACCAATACTGTCTTTGAAAACAAAAAAAAGTTTTATTTTGTTTTGCAATTTTTGTTCAATTCTGTTGAAAGATTTAAAATTTCTAATTAAATCACACTTTTGTTCAAGTATTTTAATCTGGTTTATATTTTCATCAGCCTCTTTAATAGGTAGTACAAGATCAACCGTCTCAAAAGTGCATTGATAATTTTTTGAATAAAAGTCGAAACGATTTTTAGATTTGATTTTCTTGAGATATGTTCCGAAAATTACATATAGAAAATCGTTCGCCAGAGCAAGCACTGGATTACCAGGGCAGTTGGAATTGAAGTAAATCTCGCCAAACAGAATTTTTGTTGGGAAAATTTGTGGTTTATGAACATTGTATTTTTTATATGCTTGTTTATTCCAACCGCAATAATATAATAATCCAGAACAGTCAAGGAAATACGAATTGAATTCAGTGAAGCTCATAGATTTAATATGAACAAGGTCAATCTCTGAAGGAGTATATATGCATTCATCCTCATCAATTTCATGACCTAAACGATTAAAGGTATCAATTCCCCAACTGAATACTTGTCCATCAGCTGTTAGTGCAAAAGAGCCAATGTCTATACAAATTACTTCTTTCACATTCATTCCTTTGAAAATATTTATTTCGACCGGATATCCAACACCACCTTTATTAGTTTTCCCACAACCAACCTGACCATAATTATTGTTACCCCAACCGTAAACTTCACCAGTTGATGACAAGGCAAGTGCATGATACCAACCGCAACTTATCCGTACAATTCGTTTCTTTCTGAAGAATGCAATTCTTTTTGGCCTTAAATAATCCATTCCAGGATTCGTATACCCTTTTCCCAACTGAGACCATAAGTTATTACCCCAGCTGAAAACGATCCCATTCTTACTTAAAGCCAGAAAGAAATATTCGCCCCGAATGAATTGTATTATATAATTATGGCTTAGTTCCGGTATTTCAGTTGGTTCTTCCAAATTTTCACCTAAAATATTTGGTCCGAACCCAAATACTATGTCATTTTTTGTAATAAATATAATATTATTGTCAAATATAATGAATGTTCGGATAATATTCTGGATTTTCTCTCCAATTGACCCAAATATTTCGAAATTTGCGAAAGGTGATTTATTTTGCTCTGTTTCGATATTTTCACTTTTCATGGTTACAGGTGTTTTACGTTGTTTAGGAAGTAAAGTTTTATATGTTATCTGAAATTTTTTAGCAAAATATCTATTGATACCCTCATAAAAAGTATCTTCAATATCTGTGCCATTGATTTCATAGATTTTATTTTTTGATATAAAAATTTGGCGGAACAGTAATACAGATCCATATGTAATTAAACTGATCACATTATCGAATTTAATATTCGATTCAATTAATTGTATTTTGGCTTGGTAATTTTGTTCAACTTTTGATAAGCGACAAGAATAAATTTGCCCAGAGTTATTCAGTAAAAATAATTTTTTACCTTCTGCGCCAATAGACACAATGTTTTCCAACTCAATAAGATGAGCTCGCGGTACAATTGCATCTTGCTCAATTTGTATTAAACACTGTCCCCAACTGTAAACCTTTCCATCACATGACAGCGCAAACGCATAATCAGGAGTACAGTAAACATCTATGATTTTAACCTTTTCCAAGCCTTTTATCAAGGTTGGTGATAAAATTGTGTTACCTGGTTTATTCTCTGTTTGTAAATATCCCCATCCATGGACATCACCATTGTATGTCAGAGATAAACTATATTGAGTGCCAGCACATAGTTTGATCATTTTTATTTCGTCAAAAGCTATGATCTTCTGAGGTTTCAAATATGGACCTGGTTCAGATGTAAAACCTCTGCCTAATTGTCCACAATCATTTAAACCCCAAGCAAAAACTTCACCATATTGATTAAGAGCCAGCACAAATTCTTGGCCAATATAGAAGTTGGTTATATTCAAATTACATAACTCTGGTATAAGTGTTGGTTCACTGACAACACAATTGCGTAAAATATTAATAGTTTTAATATTCATCAGACCTCCATAAGCGTTGAGATTATCACTCAATTCATAGACCATATCATCGGTTGTAACAAACAAAATATTGACTCCTTTTCTATCATCAAAAACATGAAATAATTTTATTTTATACAACAATTGCTTATCAATTGATTGAATGAACGGAAAATTACTCAAAAATTGAGACATTTTCACAGAATATTCGTACAATTTCAAAAACTTTCGAATTGATTTCACAGTTGTTATTAAATAATTATTATTTTCACATTAATATAGAAATATTGCAAACAATTATTAATATTTTTTTCTCAAACAAAAACTATTAATACGAATGAATTGAATCACTTTTTCGTATCACCTATATTCTATTTCTCATTGAACTTTGATATAACTTTTGAACTTCCTATCAGAATGATCATGTGCAAGGTAGGAAAAAAAGAGTATGGTTAGGGGAATCAGTCTGAAGCAAGACGAGAATCTATATCAGATTAGAATAAATAAATAATTAAGCTTCTAAGAGTCTTCATAATTAATTTTCAAAACAGAATTATATAATTCGTTAAAATATACAGGTCACTTCCCATAATAGACATGTCAAGAACCAATATACTATCTAGGTAAAAGTTGAATAGAATGTCTCAGAAAACATTAAGACAATCTTTGTTCGCTAGATAAGTAGCAAACAACTAATAATTTGAGAATATCTTGCATCTACTTTCAGTTGAATGATTGTGATCACAGTTCAATAATTGAGTATCATTTCTACTGAACACTTGAGATAAATATAAATGTATATTTCGACTTGCTATCTGATAATTATATGAGAAATTATCTGCAAAAAAAGGATTCAAAGGTTGACAAAAGTAGGTATGTTATCAAACATTTTGGATATTATATATTTGTTATAAATTCGAGTGTAAATCTTAAGACTAATTCTATCATTTATTTCTTATTCTTTATTACGAAATACACAGCCAATAAAATTCAATTTAATTTTCATTTTTTTAGAATTTTGAGTCAACAAAAGCATATAAATAAAATTTAACATAAATTTAAGTTTTATTAATTTTTAACGCTTAAACACTAACTTTGATAATAAATAGGAAAATATATTGTGGAATTGATCTGGGGGAGGAATGAAAAAACTAAAGTCCTTGAAACAATGCTAGACCTCGACTTGATAATGATTGACGTCAATGAAACTATTTGTTCGCTTTCATACTTTACATTAGTTGTCGTCTCGTATGAGAAGTAAATAAAACTCATTTTCATTATTTGATAAATACAGGGAAAGTTTTCTTTGGCGCACACTTTGAATCTTTTACTAGCAAAAAACTACAGGGAGTACAATATTCATGCTGGTCTTATTTGAAAGAGGGATAGAGGGGGTTGGATAAAAATAATATATGATGAATAACAACTCATGGCGCTGAATTCTAAAATGCTGAAATATTGATTTTTCTATTTAAATCTGGAGCTACGCAAAAACCACAGGAGACACCGAATTGATGATGATGACAGAGCCTGATGAATTATGCCCTTTTTCAGATATAAAGTAACCCTGTGCAAAAATGTAACAGTTATAGGAAAAATCCTGATATAGGTGGTCGATCATTTTTAGCAAGTTTCATTTTGAATAGCTGAAATTTCATATGACCCTAGTAGTTTTGGCCCTGCAGACAGTGCTAATTTACTGCTACTGGTGCTGCGATAGTAAAAACTCGCCGCGGTGAAAAAATTCTTGCCAAAGTGCTTTATAAAAATAGAAATTTTCATTAAATTTTATCATCAGGTTTAGGCTCCAGCTCCATTAAAGTGTGTTACTCGATTCTTCACATGACTGTATACTAATATTAAAACTAATATCGGTATAAAAATTTTCCAACAGTTGTGATGGATCAATTATGAAATGTTGTGAAATAATATTTAGTATAAAAGAAATAAAAAAAATTTCCTCAACTCTGATATTCAATGCACGAAATGATTATCGTTTTGTGAAAGCGGTTAAGATTTTTATTATTATTTCGTTACAATTCATTAGATTTTATGTGAGCGCCCCTATAGCTCACTGGTTATAATAGACCACTCTTAGCTGGAAGGCTCGAGTTCGAGCACTTGACCCTGTAGGTTAAGATTTATTGGTTGTGCTGGACCCGTCACATGTGCTCTTAATCTCGGACTCGCATCATTGCCTTCACCAATACTGCAAGGTAAACTCACAGCCTGTAATTCCAGTGGCTCGACAGTGTCCCCCGAATTTGTGTTGGTGCTGGAACATATTATTACAGTTATATTTGGTGTCAAAATGTGAGGTTTTGAAAAATATTGAAAACAAAAATTTTCAATCAATTTGAATAGATTTCTGTCAATTACTCTTCCATTGGTTGCACTCTCGCCGTGTGTTTAGTGACAGTCAATAGTATAATGCTTTGGAATAATTGCTGACAATATTCTGCACTCAATTCATATTGAGTTCTGATTTTCATTATTAGTTTTGTTATTATTTTGTGAATAAATATTAGAATTGTTTTGATTTTCATTATTAGTTTTCTTAGTATTTTGCGAATAAATATCAGAATTGTATTGAAAATGGTTTTGATTATTAAGAATAGAGAAGTAATAGAGAGAGCAGACCATCCGAACCACATTCCTATACTTCCGCCACAATTATAGAGCAAATCATTGAAATCCATTGCAATTACATCTCTAGAAAAGAAACTGAATGAATATCAAGGGTATATATGATATTTAAAAGAAGAAAAACAAAGCAAAATAATTGATATCAAATTTTAGATTCTAGACAACAAAATATTTGGAGGGTATGATTAATACGATGGGAGGTTTTCTTATGCTCTAGTAAACTGACCATGTAGGCTAATTATTCATTACTTATATGCTTAAGATTATAGTTCACCAGAATTGAGTTCAGTGCCTGCAAAAGCCCTCTTATCAGTCCGATGACTAAAGCTTAATAAAAGGCAACTTTAGCTCTAACTGAAAAAACCTGTTCTGAAATTTCAAAGTATGTGAAGCCATAACAGAATTGATTTTTTCTGTGAAAGCTAAAGTCCCCTTTTAATAAGCTTTAGTCGTCAGACTGATACAAACCTTAAGCTCAGAGAAAATTATTTTCTGGGAACAATTCTTTAGATTTATTTAATTTCATTTAGAAATTAGCCTGGGAATTTATGTTCCTGGTTCCACGAATTCCTTGCTCCAATGAAATAAAAAAATATTATTTCAATCATATGTTGAAATAATTATTTAAATACTAAAAATAAAGAAATTAATTATTTGAACCTTGCTAACTGTTCTTATGAAAGTACGGCTCTATAACGATTGTACCGAACTGCGTGGAAGTACTAAACATCTTCTTTGTGAGCTTTATATGGGCAGCTCATGTGAATTGTTGAGTGGACCTGCCTTCAGCATTTAATTAATTGCTTTATCATAGTTTACATGTAAATGGTCTGGATGCTGTATTTCGGAATTAAATTAGTGACGATAAATATGTTGTCAGGTTCAATTTTAAGCAAACCATTCACTATAAATCTCTTTCACTCACAACTGAATTCACACGAATCGATACATTTGTATATAATTGAGTCGACTATTGATTTGTTAGCCTTAAATCGGTTTGAACATAAATTGTATCCGAAATGTGTCAAATCCCTGTCCACTCGAACCCATAAATTGGTTCCATTGATAGGCAAACAATTAAAAGTACGATTAGTTTCATAATTAGTGCAATCCTTCACACATTCGTCGGCCATATCTTCACTGAATAAACCGATTTTATGTTCAATACATTTCTTGCCATTAAATGCTTTCTTTGTTATAACATATTTGGTTTCAATAGTGAAATCTCTTATCTGGTTGTCATACAGTTGGTAGTAAATGAGTGAATTGGGTATAATAGTGGTGATTGTGTATTGAGACCACGAAATATCAATGTCAGCTATAGCCGCCTTATTCTTATCGACTTCGATGACAACTCTTTCCAAATCATTATTTTTCAAATATTCACTAAATTGTGAATTCAGTTCAGACGTATTGGAAAAGAATATGAAATACATGAATAAATATCCCTTCAATTTGGTAAGGAATTCAATCGTAGGATCCGGACATTTGATACTGAAATGTGTGAATTGAAAGTAATAGTTCACTGAAAAGCTATCCATTCCTGTGATGTATAAGAATTTTTCGTAACTTTCGCTCAGAATCTCAAATAAGAACTCTTGTTGTCGGAGAAAACGGTAGTATTTATTGGGAAAATTGGAAATAATTTTATTGTATCCGGGAAAGATTATTTCACCACGATCATGGTTTATTTCAGGGATCAATAGAATACTTGTTTTAGGAAATGTAAACTGTTTTGACATTTCATATGCTCTCATAGTATTGTCGTTCATATAATTGGAAATAATTCCAAACAATTGAAAAAACATTGCAAAGAATACAATCAATTGAATCACTCGTTTCATAACAGAGAATATGTTTTCCGATAAAGACTTTATATATTTTATAATTTTCTTAATCTTATCGACCAATGAGTCCAATAGTGACCAAACACTTAATCCCATCCACATTGACATTAAACCACCGAAATTGCAATAATAATCGACTGAAGTTAGTTTTGGATTATAAGAGAAATGATTAATATTTGCCCGGGTATTACGAATGAATACTTTTGTTCCATTGTCAATTAGATCGAATCTATAATCCGTACCAAAACTATATTCAGTGTATTCGCAGTCATTTTTGCAAATTTTCTTCAATAGGTTCTCATCCAAACCAAGCGAACAGTTATTATGAAATCTATAATCACTTCTGACTTGTATTCCGTTGTAATTCTCGAAAGGCTTTTGAGTCCAATAATAGTTTTCATTGCATTTTAATTTTTCCTTTTGTCTCATATACTCGAGCATACATTCCTTCTGTGACCTTGGTCCTTTCTTATTCTTCAAATTCAATGTGTAATCGAAGCAATCGGATGCGAAAGGTTTGGCTAAACGAGTGGTAATTTCTTTTTTCATTTGTAACACTTTAGCTTGCTTAAAGAACATTGTCATCGACTTATGCTCAAAATGTGATGGCTCATAATGATTGTGTACTATTAATTCTGTTCTTGAGTATAGAACTACCCTGTTCATAATCTGACTTATGGAGATTGAAGCCAACTCTTCATCAGTCATATCATAGAAATAGGTATAACAAACAGAATTGTGTTTATGTCGTATATAAACCGTTTGATTATATTTTTCACATTTGACTCCATTTCCAGAATATAATACAAATAAACAAAATAGTGTTTTATTGTTTGGTTTCCGATTCCAACCAAACTTTTCTGTCTTTCCATTCATATCATACTTAGGATTCAGACACAGAGTAATAGCGGGTAATGTATTATTAGCCGATTCTGTCTTACATTCAATTGTGTACTCGTAGTGCAGATAATCGTTAGTCAAGTCATAGAATTGATAAACAAATCCAAACAATAATATCAAACGAAAGAACTCTTTGTTAAGAATTTTCTTTCTGTTGAGACACACTTTGTGTGAGATTTCTCTGAAATACTCCATATTTTCCTGAACTTAAATCAACTCAATCTACAAAACTTCAGTCTATCTGTATCCCGGCTCACTTTATAATACTCATAAATGGCCTGATATTCTATAAGCCACGTAATAAGTCCTGAACAGACAGTTCATTATTTTAATTAAATTTTTCAGAACTCAAAAGATTTAATAAATGGCATAAAAATCAATATTTCATTCAATTATATGAATGAAGAAATTCAAACATTTATTCCGAGAATATGAGAGAAAATTAATTATTTTCATTATATTGTTTGGTCTAATATTCCGGATAAATGTTTGAATGAAATATTGATTTTTATGCCATTTATTAAATCTTTTGAATTCCGATAATATATTCAATTCTTAATTAACTTTAGTTTTCATTATATTCTGGGTATAAATGAATATATAATAGAATATCATTAAGTGTTTCATCATTTCTACTGAATATGAAGTGCATTTACGGCCATTGAAATTAATAATTTGCGCCTTGAACTGCCCTGTACAATTGCTGTCCGCAACATTTGTGGCACCTATAAGTTATAGCCTATAACTACTGGTAACTGTGCTATCATTAAACCGCCGAAAATAACTGTAAATTCTGACTATCTTTTTGTCTGATCTGTTGCCACAGTATTTGCATTTAGTTTGCAATCAATAGACAATTATTACGAAAATAATAAATTGTTTTCTCTTATATTTTCTTTTATTAATCAACAAATTCGATAAATTCGTTTAGATTGAAAAGAATTAGCATGGTATTCTACATATCTCATTTTTAGATCAATTTAAACCCGGATTAAAAGATCAAAAACTAAAGAAATAACAACATTAAGGGTTGTATACAAAAATACAACTTTAAAAGCACTGCACGTTGTTTGTGAAGAGCACAGCAGCACAAGAACGCATCCGTACAGTCATAGCAAATAATTTGTAGAAAAAATACAATAAAAACATATAATAAAAGTTCAACAAAAATAGCAACACATTTGACTGCAAAGCCTAATAAACAGTGAACTGATTGGCAATAAAGGCATTGAATTAAAGGTTAAATCAAATCATAATTAAAGCCCAAATATGTTAGCAATCAGTGGTCGCGGATCGGGTCTGGCGTCGGCCGTACGGGCCGTAACTCAATCAGTTGGTGGCCGACAGATCGCACCGACGCCCGCATCGCCATTGATGCAGCCCTGGGAGGAACGGGAGGCCAATCTGCCAGCAGTCGTGCCATACGAGTACCAATCGGTTGGTATTGGTGTCCATTCGGTGCCCAAACCCATACCGCAGACCAGCTATGGCTTGAGTCAAACGCTGTTCACAAGACAACTGACTGTCGGCACCGGTATTGCAGGTCTGGTAGTCTTTGATTGCATTTTATTGTGTTTTTAATTCAGTTTTTGTTTTGGTTTTTGTATTTATTTTTTAGGCTTTTATTCAATTGATTTGTTTTTTTTAATTCAGTTATTATTTTATTTTGTTTTGTTTTTTGCATTTTTTTCTGAATTTATTTAAAATTTTTGTCGAAAACAAAACAATTATTTAATTGAATTAAAAAAAATTAATTTTTATTTTACTTATAAATGAAATACTTTTTTGTTTAATACTAATAAACGCTTATAATCTTTCTCTACCGGTGCCGCACAGTTGGCCAACAGCTCCGGTATTTGCATAACGACATCAAAATACCGGACTTTGCGGGCTATCGGCGCGACTCGAACAGAGATCCGGCGAAACTGTCGGTCGAGTCCAGGGATGAGAGACGTATACCACTGGATATGGTTAAGATCGGCGCCGGTATTACAGGCATTATAGCGGTCAAGAAGATCGCGCACACGGCTGTGGCCAACCTGTCGCCGGCGGCCAGTACTCTAGCACTGGGTGTCATCGAAATTGACCTCTCGGCCATTCCCGAGGGAAAGAACGTTACCATCAAATGGAATAGTAATCCAAATATTTTTTTTTATTCATTTGTTTTTTGGTTTAAAATAATTATTATTTTTTTACTTTATTTTACAATTGAAGTCATATTTGTCTCAACTCTTATAGCATTTCATTGTGTTTTTTATCCGTTTTTTTTTTGTTTTTGTATTTTGTTTTTAGGCTTTTATTCACTTATTTTTTTTTTGGTTTAAATATTTATTTTATTTTTTTTTTCTTTAATTGAACTCAAGTTTTGAAACGAAATTAATATTCAATTTAATTCAAACAAAAAAAAGTTATTCAAAAATAATAATTATTTTTCAATTGAATTCATATTTGTCTCAACTCTTGAGATAAGGAAAGCATTGAATCGAAAGACGGCTTTCAATGAATGAATGCTTTTATTCACAAAAATAATAATAAATTTTTATATTAATTACAAATCGATTAACATTTGTCTCAACTCTTATCAGACAAACCGGTGTTCGTTAGACACCGAACGGCCGAAGAGATCGCACGGGAAAAGGCTGTCGACCCGAAAGAGCTCAGAGATCCGCAAACAGATGAGGAACGGTCGGTGACAGGGAAATGGCTGGTCGTTATGGCTAACTGTACGCACTTGGGCTGTGTGCCCATATCGAACCAGGGCAGTTGGGGCGGGTACTACTGTCCCTGTCATGGCAGCCATTACGACGCGTCCGGCCGTATACGCAAAGGACCGGCGCCTCTGAACCTGGAAGTGCCCGACCATCACATCATCGAAGAGGAACATAAGCTTATTTTGGGCGCCAAAGCACCCGCTTAGCCGATGCCTACCTGTGCCGATACGCACTCGTAGTTCACTCGATATGATTAGAAAAATTAATTAATTATTTAATTGAAATGAAAATACTTTTAGTTATTATTGAATTTTTTTTGGATTTTTTTTTCTCTAAATTATGATTAAATTTAATTTTTTTTGAATTTTTTTGTTTTTTTTCCTTTTTTTCGTAGATTTTGTATAAATTTTTTTTTGTTTTTTTTTCGATTCTGACTCTAATTGTTATATAAATGAAAAATAAAATTAAAAATTCGTTTGAATTTGTTGTTTGACTTTTGTATTGATTTTATTACTCAATCATATGATTCATATTTGAATAGAAATACAGTTTTTCTGTTGAGACTCAATCTGTCGTCGAGTTGACAACAGAATAGTCTGAAGACATCGTTCACTAACAGCACTCGTATTAACTGACAATTAGTGGAAAACATCAGAAAAATACCTAATTATTAGCTCTCATAGACTGTAAGCATAAGCATAGCCTTCCCGTGCATATAAGTCTGGTGTCATCATAACAAACAAAAGGGGAGTTTACACATCCACTCAATAGTTAGCAGGTTAACTTTCTAACACAGTTCATGTATGCGGCATAAATGAAAAGTGTCATGTTCAATACAAAATATTATATTAGAAAGTTAACCTGCTAACTATTGAGTGGATGTGTTGACTCGCCCTTTGTTTGTTATGCTGTCACCAGACTTATATGCACAGGAAGGCTCTGCTTATGCTTACAGTCTATGTGACTAATAATAAGGTATTTTCCTTATGTTTTCCACTAATTGTCAGTCAATACGAGTGCTGTTAGTGAACGATGTCTTGAGATTATTCTGTTGTCAACTCGACTATAGGTATAGAGTTGAGTCTCAACAGAAAAACTGTATTTCTATTCAAATAGTTATCATATGATTGAGTGATAAAAACAATACAAAAGTCAAACAACAAATTCAACTGAATTTTAAATTTATATAACAATCGATTGATAAGCAATGGCACGAAACGGCAAACCCAGAGCTCCCGAACCCAATACGAAGCCAAAGGAGTACGTCGTCGAGAAAGTGGCCGCCAAACAGAAAGTGAAGGGAAAGCTCCAGTACCTACTCAAATGGGAGGGCTATCCGGACGAGGAGAACACGTGTGAACCGGACGCGAACCTGGACTGCACTGAAATGATCAGGGAGTTCAATAGGAAGCTAAGACGAGAAGTCCGGCCGAGAAGGAGCAGCAGTCCAGGCCAAGGATGTGGCCATTCCAACGCCCAGTGAGTGGACAAGTGTTTCTGGACAGAGCCTACTGTGCACTTCGTGTCCCGTGGAAGTCCTGACCGAAGACCAGGAACAGGTGCTCAAGTTCAATAAGGATCGTCTGCACCGGCTGTTAAATGGTTGACCCCTTCTGCCATAATATTTGTAATTTTTTTAATTTGTTTTTTTTATTTTTCATTTTTATGAATAGATTTGTATTTTATATAGTTTTCTATTTTTTTTATATTCAAAAGATATTTCTGTTATTTATATATATTTTTTCAAATGAATTGCAATAAAAAATTGATTTTTATTTTTTTGTTTCGTTTTATAATTTTTTTAATACACAAAAAAAATACGCAAAAAAAATATTTTGATCAACAGTCAGTTCAGCATTAATTATGGCCAACCCTTACACAACACACCCATCACTACAATCTGCATCCTTGTTCTTAAATTGCTAGTACATTTTGTGCAAGGGGATGTCCAGGTGGTCATCAAAATATAATGCTTGGCTACCAAAGCGCTTCATATTCCTGCAACTTATCCAATCAAACCAGGGTTGTGGTCAAAAAATAGCATAAATGGTCAGGGTTTTTTATTTGACCACCTTGAGTACTTTTGTATAATACAACTAGAACAATGGAAGTAATCTGGGTATGAGTGCCATTCTTTCCTCAGCCACACGACGTCTATTGCGTCTAATAATTGCATAGATTATAACCAACAGCACAGTTAGTATAAAAACTGCTGACCCGAACCCAATGAGCAAGGTATAGTCAAATTCATATGCGCCGGCAGAACCATTGCCAACACATTTATTGCCGTTATTTCTGTCCTCTGTGTAGTTGGGCTCACATACGCATCCCTGGGCAAAGTCACAGTGCAGGTACGGATCCCTATCGAAGCCACAGGTGAATGAGCCGGTTATACAGTCATAGTGTACGCACTGTTGTGTATTGACGGCGAATATATAATTGGGTGCACACATACACAGCCCGTCCACACAGCGCTGGTTGGCTTCATAGCACGCACTCTGATTGCAAGACTTGTCAAAAGTTAACGACTTTTTCTCACATTTGTAGCCGTTTTCCCAATTTTCAGCGTAACCTGCTTTGCACAGACACTGACCAGTGCTCAATTTACAAACGCTATTTTGGTCGTATATCTGACACTCTGTACTACCGGTGCACTTGTGTGGCTCACAAATGGCTTTGATATGATTATACCTGTAATTGTGTCCACACATGCATTCACTGTCAACACAGACTTGTTTTGTATCTTTACATGGATTACGAGCGGAAACATCGCAATTTTGGCCAATAGTTTTTGCCTTGATACTTAGTAAAAAGTAGCCAGATACAAATATTAATAAACTAATTTTCATCTTGTTCATATACAATTGTTATATTACTATCAATTTTCATATTCAAGATCAAATGACTCGTTAGTATTTAAGTTGTTTTTTCAAATACTAATTAGTAATGAAAGCCTTTATTATAAATGTATTGTTTCATAAGTACGCCTATCAGTGCACCAGAGATGCTGAAAGTGGTTTCGGCAAAATATTACCTAAGGTCGAAAGTACTTTATCTTGATGACTTTTCGAAAGGTACCAAAGGGTTAGCCTAAGTTCAAGTACAATTTGACCCTCTTTTAAAACTTTGATATACCCCAAACTGGACCTTGCATAGAAGGCTCACTTTCCGCATCTCTGCAATACACGTAACGTCATATCATTTCTATAGCATTATTGAAGATATTTATCTGAATTTTATTTTTTTTTCTAACAAAACAATTATTTATCGTAAGCTTGTGTTTGAATTGATAACAAAATTCTTTATTAACAATGTAACTGAACTTTGTACTATCAAGATCGTTTAACTTAATTATAATTCATGGAATGTGTTTTTGAAAGCAAATGTACTAGCTGTAAAGAAAAATTCCCAGTGTATTTATCAAATTACTACGGGTTAAAGTTTTAAAAACTGTAATCACGATAAGTTTATTTATATAATAACAATTAGAAATGACCAACGTAAGTGATTGGAAAGTGCGAAAATAAGTATTTTTTAAACTGTAATCTTGTTAATTTTTCATATATTATCTAGGCGAGATTTTAATTTGCTTAGTATTTGGTTAAAGCAGGCCTCGAAGTCTCTTTTTATTTGAAATTATCAAGATAATTTTAATTTATTTTTGACTGTAATTTTGAATAATTTTTAATATTATCCATGGCAAATTATTCAAACATATTATGATTGGGTTATTCATACAATTGTTACAATGATTCTTATCCAAGGTCATAATTTTTCTAAGAATTTCTGCTATATATCAAAGTTCATAATTTTATTTTATATTTTATTGATTTTGTAATTGTTTTTAGAAATATTAGAAACAAATATTTTAATGTCACGAATTATACCCAGGCAAATATTACAGAGCAAATAAACTGTAATGGATTATTTTAAATGTCAAAATTGCTTCTATATATCAATATAGTCTGATATAATCGAGTTTATCATTTGTTTGGTTATTAATCTCATTTTTTATACAACATATAAAAGCAATAAAATAATATTAGAATGGGGATGACCAAGCTCCAAAAAATGTATGTAGAAACTGTTGGGCATAGAGACCAAAGTATACAAAAACTTTTTGTTTATTGAGAAATGATGTTTATATACACTTGTTATTACAGTTCATGAATAAATGTCTTGATTCTTTTTATTCTTTTCTTCACTCAACTCACCAAGTCAATTATTTTCGATTTAATTATTCTATTGATAAGCCTTTCTCAATCCTATAATCTCACATGTCTTATTTGAAAAATAAAGTGCGCATGCTCAATAAATAATGTTGTATGCCGTAAAATCAAATGGAACTGTATGCTATACATAGTTAAACCAAACATAATTATTCCATAGTATATTATGCAACCTTGCGCATTCTAATTGATGCACATTTGCTTTTCTACCCTTGGCCACGCTCAACATTTTTGAAATATCATTATTGCTTAAGAATTCTAATAATAAATACTAAAAAAACATTTTACTCACAAAAAGTTATGAAATAATTTGTATAAAAAATATTTGAATAAAATTCACCCAAAATATGGCTGAATTAGATTTATCACTGAATTTACCCAGAGACCTTATCATCCAATCAGCCGGAACACATTTATATAGATTCGGTATCTCATTGTTCAGATTTAAATCAGCGAAACGGCTCGTAATCTGTAATCCATTGTTCGTTAATATAATTCTTTTGATATATATTTTACGCAATTCTATGGGTCTTATGATTAGTGGAAGCGATAGAAGAACTTATATATTGGTCGGCGATTGGCCTCAACTACTGGGCGCTAGAGTTCATTTAAATATGTTCCTGATACTCGGCATAAGTTTTCCTATATTTATACACCTGGCTCATCTGTTCAACTATAAGTATTCAATTGAACCGTCTTATATGAAACCATTCGAAATGATGTCTGGGTTTGTATCGCCGCTGAGTATTGGTCTGACCGATGGCCGAGAGGTCAGAAAGTTATTGAAAGTATCGAAGATTTTGTTCAGTTCTTATCAGTTAATAGTTTTGTTTGGCTTTGCATTCATTGGCACAATATTCCAGGTATTACTCACTTATGTGTGTTATATGTATTGCTATACACACGACTTGGATTTGGCACTGATATCGACCACAATATTCTGGGATATTGTCTTTGTATTCGGGGCCTATTTTATGGGAAATGCATTTTTCATTCAATTCTTTTATTTTTATATAATTTGTTTGTATTTGAAGTTCAAAATCAGAAAAATCAATGAACTTATTGAAGTGAAAAGCGTTGAAAAAAGAATCAGCTATCAAGTTTTAGCAGGAATTCTACACCGGCTCAATTCAATACATAAGGAAATTTTGGACTTTAATGAGAATTTTTGGTCAAAATATTTAATGATTTTCATTGGAATTAATTTAGAGTTACTTGGATTCAGTTTTTATGTCAATCTATTCGTTAAAATCCATATATTCTTCAGAATAGCATTCATTTGGTGTACAGTCTTATGGTTTACAGTTATGTGTATTGTTTTGATTGATGCCTCGAAAATCATTAATGAAACGACCCGTACATATAAACTTATGAACAGCTTGTATGCATCGAAGCCTTCTCTAACACTTCGCTACAAAATTAAAGTATATTGATATTCAGTAATAATTTTAAACAAATTTTTATTTTAAATTTAATTGTATTTACAGTTGCTTACAATGATCGGCAAATTGAGTCAAAAAAGGATTGGTTTCTATTGCTATCACTTTTTTATCATTAATTATAAACACTTTTATGAAGTAATTATACCTTGATTATAAAATGATTGCTTCCTATTTATGTCTACCTTGTTTTAATACTGTATGCTGTAATGTGCTCGATAGATTATCAGCTAGTTTAAATCTAATCAATTTTTATACTAATAATTTGAATAATTATTTTCACAGATAATCGTATTATTGATCGCATTCTTCCTTAAGGTCTATCACATATCCAAGCGATTTGATTTCCGATAAAGTATCTTGGTACTAATTAAAAGCGGTACTTTATAGAAACGGGTTTAATTTTTAAAATAAAATTATGAATATTGAAAAATTATTTGTATATTCATTTTACTTATTAATTGATAAAAAAATAAGCTTGATCAATTTTAAAGTCATATGCAAGCTGCAATTAGAACTTGATATAAAACTCAAGTCTTATTAACTTAAAGTCATCATTAATTATGGATTTATAGCAAGCACTAATTTTTTGAGTGTGCAAGGTAAAAAAGAGTTTAAAGTTGAATGCGTGCAAATATAAATTAAGACTGTAATTGATATTTAAATAATTTGCCTCATATTGGAGCAAGGCCAAACTCAGGATTAAAACATACACAAATTTTTAATGTAATTATTAAATTAACTTGTTCAATTAATAATTCGTTGATAATTATACTTGTTTTGTTCAAAACTATTTTTTATTCAATCAGACCCTGTACACAAAAAGCTCACTTACAGACTTGTTAGAGGTGACCTTGATAGAGTTCCTTGATGTAAACTTGAGTTTATTTTAAAAGAAAAAACCCTTTCACTGTATATAGCCTTCAAATTAATTATTCAGACATACAGTACGTGTTTGTCAGTAGTTATCATAAATATTGAATCGGTTTTGCATAATAACAATGAATACATTGAATTTCAGTACATATTCTGACAAATATGAGTAATTCTATTGATTATTTGATAAACAAGAACATTTGATAAAATATGAATTGTGTTTAAATAATATTTAGCTAATAAAATATATTTAATGCACAAAAAGAACACAATTAAAAAATTCACCTTGGACAAATAAAAATTTTCAAACTGAATTAACCTTTATACAGATACCACGCTTATGCCTGGTCCATATTCGTGTTGTTACACCGGTATCATTGTTGCCAGCACGCATTAGAGGGCAGATTATGGAGTCGACATAAGTGTAGACCCTGTAGTTCAGAAGAAAGTGAGCTCTTTCCAGAAGTGGCTCATTTTAACTCTTTCTCTTAATATGACCGGGTTGCCTGTGCAGAAACAAATCAGGGCAAAGATATAAGTAAGCAGAACCGGTATGAGAAAGGCAACAAGGCAAATTAAAATGATAATAAACAGTAGAAATGTCGCAATAATAAATGGAACCAGGCACAGCATGTAAATACGCCAGCGAGGAATCGGCTCAATCCTCCACACGTTCCTGGTGAACACTGAGTTGGCGCCCCAGGCAAAAATCGAACCTATATACTCTAGGTCGTTTGGCATCTTAAAGTTGTTGCTAACATTCATATAGGTTTTGATTTTCAAATAGGTGACCAAGTTGCTTTTATTAACTAATCGCCTATTACCATCTGTATCATTTTGTTCAGGAATAATCTGCTCATCATCTTCACCATGTCCAGTATTACTCTGTTCCTGAATATGTTTAGGATTATTATGTTCAGTAATATTCTGTTGTTCATCTTTACTATGTCCTGGATTATTCTGTTCCTGAACCTGATTATATCCAGGATTATTATGGTCCTGATCATTTTTTTGTTCGGAAATATTCTGTTCCTCATCTTTACTATTTCTTGGATTATTCTGTTCCTGAACTTGACTATGTCCAGGATTATTATGGGACTGATTTTCAATATGTCCAGGAATATTCTGTTCAGGATCATCACTAGGCCCAAAATGACCTTTATTGTTTTGTATTTTCAACAGATCATTGTGTAGTTCGGAATAAATAGCAATGTCCACACATTCCTCCAGAATACCTTAAGCCAAGGACCACAATGACAGTAACAAGCTCAAATTGCGTATAATCACCATGCGCATTCTTCCATGCTACAACATCCGCATACAAACAGTACAATACAATACCGATATGAATGCTGAGGCGCTGTAGGATCCAGTACTTGTGTGTATACAGCATAATGTCGTAGAACACCTCTAATCCGATGACCGAGAACAGTGTAAACTGAGATTCTGTTGGCAGGGTCAGCTTATTATTCATTACGCTGAGCACAATTATGAGTAGTAGCAGGATGTTATCCAAAAGTCGGAACAGAATGTACATGATACTCATGGCTCGGTACTTGGGCGTGGTCAGCAAATTCAGCATTAAATTCTGCTCGGTCGATGAAGCTGAAGTATCTTGGTCATTTTCATCCGGTTCTCTTCTGAATGCGAATATTCTATTATCGTGTAGCAAGCACAATAGTCCATACACCGGCACAGACATACTCATCAGCACTGAATTCTGATTGTTGAATGTGACGAATGCATGATTCCGTGATGGCTGCTCAACCATGCTCACTCCACTTTCTGTAGCTGCCATTCTTGATAATTATTATTTGACAAACTTTTATGAATATTAAGCTTGCAACTTTTGAAATATATTGATTCTTATTTAATACACGTTTTTAATAGTTAACACTTTATTCAGCGCATAGATAAATGAGACAGTTCTGGATCAGTTGATAAGCTAAAATAATCTACTACACCTTTTTAGATATGCTCTTCTGGTTGATGAATAAATATGATTCTTTGCACTTTATGTAAATAACATTGATATCACGTAAACCAATTGGCAAAACGATTATCAAAGGAATACAGAGAACTGTAAACCATAATAAAGTGCAATATAGAGACAATCATTTCATATAACAAGACTGCAATTTGATCTGAACTATGAGTCAACCCTTCCTCTAATTACATAACATAACATTATAAGCACAGGAAGGGGGAAGAGTTTTCCACGTTTTTATGCTTAACAGTATACATCGCAGAAAGTACCTAAGAATACACCTAACTCTGAACCGAACGTTTGTATCAGTCCGATGACTAAAGCTTAACAAAAGGAAACTTTAGCTCTGACTGAAAAACCAGTTCTGTTAAGTTCTTCACAGGCTTCAACACTTCAAAACAAACGGTTCGGGTTTTTTAAGTGAGAGCTAGTCACCTTTTATTAAGCTTTAGTCATCGGACTGATATAAGTGCTTTTGCAGACACTCAGTTCAATTGTTGGGATGTATACTTTACAGCTTCAAAATTCCAGTTTAAGAATAGAATAATTCTATTAAAAGCCGAGTATTTTATTTAACATATCATTTTATACAGATCATTTAATATAACTGATTTTCTTCTTGGTTCTAAAAATTGAAAAAATGATTAAAAATAGATTGGGTGCACAAAAGTTGTCGGTTTCATACAATGAGAACTTCAGCAAAAAAATTCTCGAATTCCTTAATTGGTATTCATTGAAAAAACAATAATAATACAGATCCGGCTAACTATGTTATACAGATTGAATTTCGGAAATGAAATTATCAACATTAATAATGCTTAATATAAACATCCCGCACAATTGATCGAATATCTGGCGCCAGTACTCAGTGATGTTTTTAATATTTTTATTGTTTATAAAATATTTGTTGAATTTGTTTGCTTTTAATTAAGTGACTAAAGAATTATTGTACAGTTTGAATGTTAAAGTTATACGGATTAGTTCACAATAACTTACCCTGTATAATATAAATTAGTATTAAATATAATTTACTTTCATTCTAATTGATCAGAGTAGAAAAATCAAAACAATGATTAGCAGTACCCGGTTCTTTTTAAAGTTTACTTTGATCCTATTATTTGGTAAGTTTAGATAGTTTTATTTTATTGAAATGCTCAAGTTAAATAAAATTTTATATCAATATATTAAATTTACCTATCAGATAATTTTTACTTATTTAATCTTGATCAAAGCTGGCGTGTCTTATGGATTGAGCTCTTGTGGCGAATGGATTCCATATAAGAGTGAAAAATGCTATAAAATTATAGCCAAAAAGTCCACTCAAACGGAAGCCGCGAAGAACTGCAGTCAAATGGATAGCACTTCCACTTTGATTACCATTCGCTCAGAAGAGGAACAGAAGTTTGTTAATGAACTGATGGATGAGTTCAATAACATAACAGACAGAGTCTGGACAGGTATTAAAGCAGACGAAAAGGATATGCTATACACTAATTGGGCCGATTGTTGTCCCGATCCGAATGGTTTGAATAAATGTGTTCAGATGTCTATAGCCAGGGCTACATTAGGCCAGTGGAGTGATGAGCCCTGTAGGAGGAATGGGCTCATAGTATGCCAGAAGAAACAAGAGTGGACTGTGACAACCTTGCTCACTGCGCTCGAAAATATAACCAAATATGTAGACCATCAGCATGGTGAAATATACAAGCTCAAACAAAGTACACTTCCCATTGGCTTTCTATACACTCAACTGCCCAACCAATCGGAACCGACTATATTGTGGCCAAATTTCAAGTGGACTGAAGTGACCCAACAATACGCCGGACTATTTTTCAGGGCTGAAGGCGAACAGTCGTTGGCATTCGGCCGAATACAGGGCGCGAACTATTCGAGTGTAACCGAAATTAGTACCAAAACTATACAATTGACCAATCATTATGGTCACCATGGTCCCTATCATTATGAAATAACAGAAGGAGCATGGTCAAATAACTCAGTTGATATTCCACATGCTCTTCAAAATTTGAATATCTATTCGACTAAAGGCGAGAACAGACCGCGTAATACAGCGGTTAAGATATGGTTACGAATCGAATGAATTAGTTTCGCTACACTTCTAAACTATAATTATTTAAGTTCCAAGATCAATATTAACAGTATAATTTTTTTCATTTTTTTATGCTTGATAATGCATTTTATGTTTGCTGTAAGATTATAAAAATTAGTTACAAAAATGTGTCCAGGATACTTTTTGGAATTCAAAAATATTTTATTAAAAAATTAATTAATAAATAAAAATATTATTTCTTAACGAACTGATGAGTTCAATAATATAGCAGACAGTGTATGGACAGGCAGTAAATCAGAAGAAAAGGAAATGCTATACATTAATAGTCCAACTGATCGAACATCTGTGTACAAATGTTAGTAGCCAAGGAAACTTGAGGCCAATGCCATTTGAGACAAGAACAATTTCAGAAAAAAATATCTCAAATTAATTATTTGGTAATCATTAAGAAAACAATAATAATACCAAGCTAACTATGTTATACAGATTGAGTTTAGGAAATGAAATCATTAATTTTGCTCAATATAAACATCCCGCACAATTGATCGAATATCTGGCGCCTGTATTCAGTGCTGTTTTTAATAACTAGTGACTAAAGAATTATTATTCAGTTTGAAAGTTAAAGTTATACGGATTAGTTCACACTAACTTACCCTGTATAATATAAATTAGCAAGTTTATTAAATATAATTTACTTTCATTCTAATTGATCCAGAGTAGAATAATCAAAACAATGATTATATGTACCGGATTCTTTTTAGAGTTGGCTCTGATCCTATTAGTCGGTAAGTTTAAATTGTTTTACTTTTGAAAGGTTCAAGGTAAATAAATTTCTATAAATAAATATTACCTATTAGATTCTTTATGATAAAATAATTTTTACTTATTTAATCTTGATCAAAGCTGGCATATCATATGGATTGAGCTCTTGTGGCGAATGGATTCCATATAAGAGTGAAAAATGCTATAAAATTATAGCCAAAAAGTCCACTCAAACGGAAGCCGCGAAGAACTGCAGTCAAATGGATAGCACTTC
>JAQIWA010000876.1:0-23998 GCA_034693305.1 Eueremaeus valkanovi
AAACCGCTGAAAACAATATCGAAAAGTAATAAAAGTTTTATTAATGTTATATGAATTATATGAATACCGATTCTGTTTTGCAATCATCTCTATCAGTTCCAGGCCATAATCACCTTGGTAAGAGTTCACTTTGTTGTATGTGTTTGCATTCACGTCCTATCTATTGGTGTAGCACTTATTCTATGAAATTTACATCAAATGAACAGATGATTTGTGCGGAAAAATTGTTACTTGATACTTTTATAATGCTACGTATACTAACATTGACCTCGGCAATCGCCCTTCGAGTAAACTCTAGTCACCCAGGCTGACTCTATGGATGTAATTCAAGTGATAGGCAATGGGGGTACAGGGGGGTTCCCCCTGTGATTTTGACCGATGTTTTTAAGACAGGTTTTTTAGGTGAAACCGGGGGTTTTAGGGAAAAAACGTGTTTTTAAGGATTTTGTACCTCCTTGATTTTGTCCAAAATTTTTGGCTCACCCCCTCCCTCTTGTCGTCAGATCCATTACCTATCTCTGATATTGTCTTACATGTTTTGCATGGGTAATTTTTAAATGATCATTTGACCCGTTAGTTGTGAAAATATGGGTAAAAACCTTGCAGTTTAGGCACCCGTATGAGTTTTGAAAAAAATCACAACTCTGTAATTTTGGATCTTGCTTATCTCTTATTTTTAACAATTTCCAGAAGGCCGTTGCTGTGAATAAAACGGTTAACTTTTTATTCAGTGTCATATTCAGTCATAAAGTTCAGAAAATTATAAGTTTTTAAACGAAAAAAAGCAATAAATTGAAAGAATTTTTATTCTATTTATACAAATATCCTTTGAATGAATGCAAACAACTTTTATACTTAATGTTTGATATGTTATTCAATGCTTAATTATTAATTCATTACCTTTGCATTGCAATCCAGTTCACTTAGCACCTGTTCAATCACTTAGTTCAATTTATTTTGATCATGCTCCTTTTTAAATATATTAGAACTTTTTTATAAAATATTTTTGAACTTCTTATAATCAGTATTGAAATTATGAACTAAATCTTCTGACGGTTACAGACGTAAATACAAACCAAAAAAATGATCAAGCACATAAACATAAATGAAGCCTGCATATAAAAAATAACCTAAATTCCTTTTTATTATTAATTAATTTATTTTTTCACAAATGCTTTCAATCAAAAGCGAAACACTTTTCTTGTCATCAGTTCTGCGTATTCTCTGTCCCATAGCTGCCATACGTTCGTCCAAACCCTTATCGGACACCACTTTATCCACTGCTTTGAGTAACTCGTCTGCAGTTCAGTGGAAAGGATTGAGTCGTAATCCGTGACCCATTTCCTCTATTCTCTGTGCGTTATCGAACTGGTCCTCAAAAATGGGAAAAACTAGCATTAGTTTACCGAAGAAGAAGGTTTCGGTGACTGTATTGTTCCCGCCGTGGGTTATGACCACATCGACAGCAGTAATGACTGCTGTTTGCGGTAAAAACTTTTGGCCCCACATATTGGCCGGCAGTTCATACTTGTCATGCAGTGGACTCTTAGATACAATGAACCTGTGCTTAGATTTGCCCAAAATAGTAGTCAAACGAGTCATTAGATCCAAAATAGCGCAACCGAAGGAACCCATGGATAGGAAGATCAGTTTTCCCGGTCTATCCCTCAGAGTGTTTGGTATCTCAAAAGTTTCATTCGTAGTGCGAATAAAGTTCTCAACTCTTCTCCATTTCCTGTCCATTGGTTGCAACTCTTCGTAATCCAAGTCTTTTGGCCACAAATATAGGTTCAGATGAGGACTAATCGGATGTAATCTATTGTTTTCCAGTTTCGGCGCGCCTTTCGATACACAGTATTCGTTGACTTCAATCCATAAGGGATTCAATATTTCATTCCATTTGTGTTTAAATACTTTCCACTAATTCTTATCCCCATTTAGTGGCAATCCTTTTGACAATATCAAAAATTGAATTCATTTTATTATTGATTTAAAAATTATAATACAGTTTACTAGGTCGTTCAAAAAAAATGTCCGTGACTCAAATATCTTTTGAACCATGAGGAATTTTCAAATTCTGTCTAGACCAAAATGTTTCTTGGTTGAAGGCGCATATTCTCAATAAGTGTCGATTAAATTGTCTAAGTACAAATATTTTTTATCATCGAAAAACCAATAAAATTTTTTGTCGAAAAAAATATCGAGATATAAAAAGTTTTTTCCTGGTTGAGCTAGGTATAATGTTGCCAATCTATGAAAGTTATATCAATATCTTTGCTTTATTTTTTTATGCTGACCAACAATGTACCAGATCAATTTTTCGAGTTAAAGAGAAGAGAGCAGAGGCACCTGTAGCTCATATTGACCAGGGTGCTATTTCTGAAAGAAAATTTTCAAAAAAATTTTATGCACGGAAGATGATTAAGCAACATCTGTTCTACAAAATGAATTGACCGAAAAAATTTTCCTGAATTTTTCTTCGAAATGAACATGGTGATTCCAGAATCACCATGCTAAATAACACAATATTAAACCTTGTTCAAGATCACTCGGTGAACTTCTTAATCAATGATAGATGTGCTCAATCATGGAAAAATTTTTGATATACCTAGCATATATCAAAAGTAACATGCAATTCAATCTCACAGTTTTCTCCATTGAAATTTCTAATGTTATTGCTGTGAGATTGAATTGCATGTTACTTTTGATATATGCAAGGTATATCAAAAATTTTTCCATGATTAAGGTTAACTTTTTATTCAGTGTCATATCTAGTTATAAAGTTTAAAAAAATTATAAGTTTTTAACAGAAAATAGTTTAACAGATCATTGAATGAATGCAAACAACTTTTATACTTATCTTATTGTTTGATATTATGTTATCTAATGTTTAATTAGTAATTCATTGCCGTTGTATTGCATTCAAAGAAAACATCCAGTTGATTATTTATAACTTGTATCTATACTACTCTACAAATTAGTTTAATTCATTTTGATCAAGTTTCTTTCTAATCATATTAAAACTTATTTTATACAGTATAATAATTTTTGAACTTTCTCTACTCACAAGGAAGGGTAGCTATTGGTAACCCAGGGATTGGGATTTAAACTATTTTGATCGAAAGTACTCCTCAAATGATCGAATTCGGTCGAAAAACCTTCTGCTCAAAATGTGTCCCAGTACCTTTTTTGAGCTTCGAATACTTACTATTTAGCATTATGTTCTATGGAGTGTACTCCATAAGCTCAATGGGTTAACTGCTAAGCATTGTGCCTATAGGGAGCACTGCATAGGCCTAATGCTCAACAGCTAACCCATAGAGCCTATGGAGAACAGAATTCGAAGCTCAAAAAAAGGTACTGGGACACATTTTGAGCAGAAAGTTTTCGACCGAATTCCATCATTTGAGGAGCACTTTCGATCAAAGTAGGTTAAATCCCAATCGCCGGGTTACCAATAGCTACCCTTCCTTGTGAGACTACCGAACCTGTCCGTAGCGTACAGTAAACAAAACATTTATAATATCCTATTGAGTCTGCATTTATTCAAATAAGATAGGTCACATTATAGGGTGAAAGGTTGGTGAAGTTTATTATAAGTTTTAATTATAAGTATTTGTTACGTTTGCATAGAAGACGCTCCAGAAAAGTGTTTAGAATTATTGGACTTTTGAACTTCTGAACTTTTAGAATGTACATAGTTCATATAAGATAGCCAGTCAAAAAGGACAGCTCTTAAAATATTAGTTTAAAAAATTCATATCAAAAAATATATGTCTCTTCAGTTCTATCCGCTATTCATATTTATGATTCATATCAGAACATAAGAACTCGAGGATAGGTGAGTGAAGCAGTAAAGTAGTCTCGGTTTGTTTATGAAAATTGAACTAGAGCAGTCTAAACACAAATCTCGTGCATTCGTATGCACCTGTAGCACAAATTTAATTGTATTGTATGTTTAATTTTAATTAAAATATATTTTTATTTAATTGAATATAAGTTGAATTAATAATTAAGTGTTAATTAATTTGATCTGTAATGATGTGAAATAATAATTGAAATATTAAGTAAATAATTGAAGATTTCCTGCAATACTACAAATTATATCACCGAATGTGATCGAGGGTACACATAAGTTATAAAATATGAACAAGTTTAAACGTTATTACTAACTATTACAGAATAAAAGATTTATATATAGTACCTAGAATAACAATTGAATCATTACATTGGAATTGAATTGAATCGTATTTGTACTGAATTATTATAATATTATATTCAATTCAATTCTTAGTCTGTTTAGGCAAACATTAAATTATATTGAATTCTGGAAATAGGTGTGAATTTCAGTTTGGTATTAGATTTTGTGTTTTGGAATTATTTCTGACTTTAAGCATAAGTGCAATAATCGCTATAAATCTGTATATAATTGTCTGAATAATCAATAAAATAATGTTTGAATAAATGTAATTGTCTTTCAGATCAAACAAATACATGACTGAAGAGAACTCTCTGTCAGAACAGCGATTGAAACCATAGAAAGTGATTAAAACTATTTCAAAAATTAATCTAAATGTCGATAAATTGCTAATTAATTGAATTGAATAATGAAGTTCTTTCGTCGGAATTGTAATGCCATTGAATAAAAACATGAATATAAAAGCACTCATTGAAGCTAATAAAGAGATTTTAGTGTCGGAGCTGTAGATAATTCCAATTAAGTGACCCATACTTTGTGAGTGAATAGAAGTGAGAGAAAGAACTAGAATATAATTATAAAACATTCTCTCCTCGTATATGTCTAACATATATGATAAACAAATAATTATTATCAGATTCGGTATCATTTCTGCCATAGATTTGGACCAGTAGTAGACACCTATGCTGTACCAACCTAGTATAAACAATTAAAATATTTGGATCAACTTGATAAATGTTAGCAAAGCTGTCATTTGGTTATTATAAGCTACAGGGTATGATTGTGGAAACAATTTAAATTTTCAGATTGAGGAGATGAGACTTCTAAAACAAGAAATGTAATTTTTGAATAAACTCTCTTTGGTTTCATAACACGTGATATAATTGAATTGACATTAAGTGAAAACAAATATTTAAAAACCTTGTTGGCCACGCGTAGTGATTATTGATACTGACCTATCCAATTAACCAAACTAATCAATATCTAATGGTGCTAGAATAAGTCGTGGGCATAGATTTGAAACTATTTATTAATGCAAAAAATTTTGTCTACATTGCAGATAGATCGTATTTAAAACAATACTATATGCTTAATAGAAAATATCATAGAAGTCTCATCTCTTTTGAATTCATTTATTAACTTTGAGCAAGGTTGTCAACTATCATTTTTATATGGAGAGCCATTGTGCTCAACATTAAGCCAACATTACAAAAAGTTTGTGTGTAATTTGTCTATACATAGACTAATAACTAATCACTAATAACTGGAGCGGACTAATGGGCTGTGGTCAAATTTGGCCACAAAATTGCAGGTCATTTTAAAACAACATTTTCATCAATAAAATTGAGGCGACTCACAACATAGGGGGTGGCCAAAACCCGTTGCCAGCGTGGTTACCAGCAGTGATTCCGGGTCTTAGCGGGAACAGGAACTCTGAGGGCGACTTGCGTCACCACAATATGTCATTAATCAGATCAGTTCAGTCAAACAGCATTTAGCCGTCAATTCAGTCAATCACGTGTTTAGCAAAACGTGTTTATTCGTTCATATGTTAACTCTAAAAATACATTGCTTTACGGCTCTAATGCCTTCAGATCACACGTATTTTGCATTACAGCTCGTAATCAATTAATCTTAAAAAATGGTAAAAAATAATCATATTTTTTATCTGAAAAACAATTAATTTTTAACTTATGTTTCATTCTATTTAATTGTTCATGTCTATTAAATTGGTTTATGGAGTGATTACTGATCTTAGGATCGCCAGAAAATCAACTTCAAAATCAATAATTTTCATGATAAAACTCATATTAATGAATAACATTTATTTAAATAGAAATGAATTTAGATAAAAATGTTTAATATTCAGTAGATTGTAAAGTAGTTTGATAGCTTTTAAGAATGAATATAATTTTAGACATATTTTCAATAATAACATTCAAGGTTTTATCAACAAATTATATGATGGAAAACATTCTTATGATTAACAAATCATTTATAATTCAAACAAATATATTCCTATTTCTATTTTGAAGTTCATTTTATTGATGAAAATGTTGTTTTAAAATGATCCACAAATTTGTGGCCAAATTTGACCACAGCCCATTATTCCGCTCCAGTTATTAGTGATTAGTTATTAGTCTACTGTATAGTCCAAAAATAAGCTTTTTGTAATGTTGGCTTAATGTTGGGCACAATGGCTCTCCATATAAAAATGATAGGTATTAATTATTTACATATAATTAGCAAAAAATCATTAAAAATATTTTTATTATAAGAAAATGTATTTAAACTAAAATAAAAATGAGTGCAATCAATAAAATATGAAACCAGAACAGTTTTAGTCCGACAGCACTATTAGGTTTGACACTATTATTAATTGTTGAATGATCCAGCTTGCATTTGCCACCATTATGTGGGTCAGGTATATAATTTTGAGCGCATTGACAACGGCCTGAATTGCATCTCATGTTTGGTGAATATGGTTTGCAGTCATCATCGGTCCGACATTGCGATTCTTCGCACTTATCTGTCTCATAATTATACATATAATCTACCAAACATTTACAATTCTGATCCCGGCAAACGTGTTTGGCTCCAAAACATTCCGTGTCGTCTTCACAGCTCTTATCGAATTCAGATAAGTTTAATAAACATTTGTTTCCGTTATTCACATCTTCTTTATAGCCGTCTTTACAGCCGCAGAGACCGTGGTTTGTATTGGCGTCATAGCAGACCTTGTTCCTATCGTATACCTGACATTCATCATGTTCTTCACAGTGGAAGGGCTCGCATTTATTTGTGCTCGGCTCAATTCTGCTCGACAGTTCACATAAGCACTTATTATCGATGCAATGCTCATCACTTTCACAATCCATTATATTGTAACAAAATTGATCATAAGTTGAACTAGCTGCATCATCATAGTGATCTAGCTCGTATGAACTAGCTAATATAAATATTGAATTGAGCAAGTGAATAAAACACATTAATTTAGTTAAACACATGTTTTATTAATATTATGTTTCAATTTATAACATTGTTTACAAAATAAAAGTCTAAAAATTAACTGATTTTTAGTTCAATTTATTTTATACGACATTTATATAATAAATAAATTGTTTTTATAACTGAATGACTGAAGAGTTGCCAACTTATTAGCAATGGATATATTATATGATTTTATCACAAATGATATTACAGTAGATATGAATATTTCACACTTTGATCTCTATATCATTTCGTTTGTAAAAATATAGACGTTTATCAATGGCTAACAACTGTTGCTTACAATTAATGATTGTATCTCTGGTTTCATTCAGTTTATCAGCGATTATACGATTCTATTCCTACCGTTAAATTCGGTTACGAAAGGCGTTTGAAATATTTATTAACAGATTTGACACAAACTCTCGCTTACACTCATTCAGACACTAATCAATTTAAAAGGGAAAATTCAAACACCTTGCTGGCATTAATTGATTATTATTTATTCTGGAGTAAATAGGAAGTATCGAGTTATTTGTATCAGGTTACTTAATACAGTATAATAGGTTAGCTGGCACTAATTTACTTATGTTATCCATAACATTTCAACTTGCTACACTAACATTTACCAAGATTCATCTCAAACTCGGTATCGGTTTACTAAATCCTAACTCAATCTGAGATTAATTCAAAATAATTGATAGAATTTTTCAAAATCAAAATAAGTTTCATTATCGATGCTTTGTTTTATTCGTAATCCGGGTCAGATTGATCTACAAAGTATACTGGGTATAATTCTGTGTTTTTTGTTTGATCACGTATTTAATGTTTTTCAAACGATTCTTAACCCGATTTTTGTTGCACTTTATATAAAGTTTATAAAGAATTACAATTCGTTTCAATAAAAACTATAAAACATTTGAGTTCTGTTAAAAACATTGAATTATTTTTCATACAATAATAAAGTTTGGCTCTTAAAGTGGAAAATAAAATTCATATATTATTGCTTTTAGTGAACACAATAAAAAATAGTAACCATATGTTCACTACAATAGTGAGGAGTAAATGAAGCAGAAGTTTGTTTAAGAACTACAAAGAATTCTTTAGGAAATAATATAATAGTATAATACAAATAAACACATTTACAAAAATTGTTATTTGTTTTGTACAAAATTTTATTGTCACTTAAAACTATGGATGTGCAGTATGACCAGGGCATAAGTAAAGATCTTAAAAACAAAACTGGAAATATTGAAAAAGATATTTATTTCAGTGCATAACTAAACTGTTTCACAGAATATTCTATAAGTAATCCAGCAGAAATGGCTAAACTAAAAAGTTGCCCATTCCCTTTAATTTTCATAAATTCTGTTCGGGTGCTCTCCGGTGCACATCTCTGCTTAAAAGTTGAGTATTTTATGCGAACACATATTTCTTTAGACTATTATTATATTCTTTGATAAAATTCTTCTCTCAGACCATAGTTTGAAGAATAGAAAGGAATTGCAATAGTATTGTAGTATTGACTCATTTATCAATTAACATAACATATCTAAAGCCAATCCTAAGCTAATATGCCTTTTCTACCCGACCGCCAATGGCTTTTAGATGAGTTAAATATTTTGTTTTTCAGACTATAATTATTTATTTAGATATAATTTTTTGCTTTTTATGACAAAATATGAAAAAACTTTTTCGACTCAATTTCATTAATCAAGAAGTTTGTTATCAAATCCTGTTTATCTAATTTTCAGATAACTCAGACATAATTATAAGCTCTGCTCTTATAATCTGAATTATTAAATATTGTAGCGATGGTTAATTTATTGAATCCCATTCATCCCCGAAGTGTTCGGAAATTCTCATTCAATCCTTTAGATTTAGAAAATATAACTCAAATGATATAAATTTGATTTCAAATCTAACCCAGATTTTCACACATCTATAGAAAGTCAAAGTATATTTCTTTAAGCAAAAGGATTTCATCTCATTTTTATGCACAATATTTTCATACAAATCCATTCATTTACTCAATTATTTTGTATTTTTTTCGAAGGCTTTTCAATAGACTTCTAATCTTTTAAAATCATGTCTTTTATTTGAATTCTCATCGGAAACATATAAGAAATAAAGTGAATTCCCCTGATCATTCTAAAGTCTGATTTCTGTTCTATTTCTGTCTTTTAAATGAAAATTAATTTTTTCTTTTTAATAGAATCGGAAGAAATCAAAGAAATAAAAATTTAATTTATTTTTCATTTCCTTTAATTAAAGCAGACTTGAAAATCATGCCAGGGCACAATTATTCTGATCTTTTAATCTTCAAAACTATCTGGATATCATTTTCTATATATTCTTCATTATATCCACTAACAATCAAAGAATTTAGTAGTGATTGAACTGTTAGTCATCAACAGTTTTATCTAGTACATTTTATCAATTATTTAATCTGGCAAACATTTATCTGGAACATATTTTCAGATTAAATATTATTAATAGATTAAAAAAACTGTCTTAATTACCAACAAGTTAACCCGCTCTAGAGTCTCTACCCTGGTACCATATTTCTAACTGGAATATTTAAGTTTTGTTAAATTCTTATCAATGAAAAGGTATTGAATTTTTCTTCAATATCTATTGAAACTGTTATTACATTCCGTTGTATTTAATTGTGTTCTCAGGTGTAGAATAAAATCAAAATTCATGAAAATTCAAATTCTTTTTCTAAAGAATTTAAAATTAAGCCAATATTGAAATTCTGGCTAAAAGTCAAATAAAAGAGTCGAAAGATTCGCTTCACTGCAACACTAAAACGATTAAAGTATGTAAATGTTTGCTTCAATAGTTTGGCTTAAGTCAAAAAACTTTTTTAAAGGGAATTCTATTGAAAAAAATCTTTATATTAAAAATTATTTCCATTTAAATAACTTTTAAATAATATCTAGTGTTCGTATAATAAATGACAAAAAAATTTTCATAATATGACTCTTAGGTCTCAATTACTGTTTTAATAAGTTTTTATTGAATTCAAACTCACCGAAACATATATTATATTTCTGCCAATAAATCCGATTTATGCCAAATGAGTTCATTTGAATAGAATTCATAAAAATATCGAAAATAATATTCAAATAAATTATAATTTATGTCAAATGATTGTAACGATTCTCTTGTTTCCACTGAACAGACACTTGAGATTTGAGCTCATATTTGAGAATAAGAAAAATTTTATCCAATCTTTTTGTTTTTATGTGATTTTCTTTTTCTGATTGCATCCACATCTATATTAATGGAAGAAATCAAATGAAAAACAAAATATTCTGTTCTTATGTCTTATTTTCTTCATTACAATTAACAGATTGGACTCAAAATTGTTTTTATTGTCCCTAATATTGTACATACAGTAGAGCTTACTGTAATGTGCAACGAGTTGAGGCACTGAGAGCACCAGTACTAAAAATATAGTGACATAAAAAGACATTAAAGACTGTTGAGATGCATCTGAACTGAATCGGAACATCTGTGTAATCGCTAATACAAAGGATAAATGTGTCCATCAGTGCAATCACTGCAACACAAGAATAGGCTTTATATATAACGGCAATGAATTAGACGACGAATACTATCCAAACAGTCCTAAAAGCCATAGTTATAATACTTATGACTTATATCGAAGAAAAAGGTATCAAAAAAAGTCAAAATAGTATTTTCGTTGGGCTTACGGTCATATGACTAATGCATTGAAGTCCTCATCAAAGTCTTGCCATACCTTCGCCTATGAAATGGTTTCAAGAAGTTATGAAATCATTATTTGATGCGATTATATACCTATTCTTGCCATTCATTTCCTAACATTTTTCGCCCAAATATCACCCGTCAGAATGAAAAATATATTACAGAAGAATCAATTGAATGAAAAAACCTATTTTGTGAACATTTCGCTTCATATCCAACAAATATGAAATACATTTTCGCACAAATAGATTATATTTCTTACCATTTCTTTCTTCAGATATATTTTATTTAAGCAAAAAATATATACTAATCATAAAAGACATTATATTTCTCACATTTTTTTTATCTGTTGTTCAAAAAAGGTTTTTGAATTAAAATCTGAATTTGTATATCAATTCTAATTTCCAGTTCATTTCAAACTTGAAGCTATTATTAACCAACTGTCAGAATATTATGGAATAAATCCTAAACAGAGCAGGCTGAATCAATTTTAATCAAAAAATGTCTTCACACGTAATACAGTAATAATATATTTTTCAGAATTAATAAAATTCTTATTTATTAATATTATATAACAAATATTTCTTATATAAAATTTATCCGGGTATTTGATTATGTAAAGAACCCACATCATATTCAAAAGGATGCCAACAACTGATATTTGGTAATTATTAATATTCTTTACGTCAATCGATTTCTTCGAAACCTCGGGGCTATTCTGCTATTCAAAAGACAACGGAAATATCCCGGGGTATGTATAACCAAAAGACCCGCCTTAGCTAATAGTGAATTATTTCGAATAAGTTTTAGATTACATAGTTTGGGGATATATATCAATATAAGGCTTAAATTGAATGAGTTTACTGACTCCGATCGCTATGTTTTGCAGCAAATTTCCCAAATGTCCTACGTGATATACGCTTGGTCATGCGTGTGCTACACCAGTATATATTTTTCAAAAACATTTCGAAAAACAATTTGAAATTTCCATGAATTTTGAATTTATTTTCTTTATGTCATATGTTTTGCTACGAAATTGTTTTGTTTGAAAAATATCGAAATAATAAACTGTTTTTTGCATAAAACGAATTAATTCTAATTTTTATTCTTATTTAGTCTTATATTCAAATAAAGATAAGATTTTTCATTAAATATATTGAAAGGCAATAAAGAGATATTACTTTTCATTATTGCTTTTTTGCACTCTATCTGACACATTATCTTTTGACTACACCAGAGATTAGACAGAAAAAATTGTGAGAGAGAATAGATTTGTGAGAAAATAAAAACTAATTTTAAACTTTTAGCTCAAGACTGAACAGAAGATGAAGTTTTTTTCGATTTTTTTTCAGAGATAGGCAATGGGTCTGACGACAGGGGGTAAGCCAAACTTTTTTGCCAAAAGGGTGCAATAAATCCCTTCCCCCCCCAAAAAAAAGTACCCCATTTTCGAGTTTTTCCCTCCAAATCATCGAAAAACAGAGGGAGGTTTGCCTCAGCCAAAATCACAGGGGGTATACCCCCTATTCCCTCATTGCCTACCAATGATTTTTTTTCTAATTTTCGACTTAATATTTGCACAGTATTTGACTTTCAGAATATGTTTACTCCTATTATATAAGAAATCAAAAGCAGAGAAAATGTATTCAATTAGTAAATGAATGCAATTATAAAGTAATGAATGATTTTTATGTGAAATTATATATACTTTTGTTCAAAGAATTTGTTCAAAAAGATTAGAATTATTTGTTTTATTAAAATTATAAATAAATAAATAAAATTATTTCCATTTGTTTAAGCAAAAGCAAAAATCATTTGATTCTCGGTCTGACTGTACAGATATAATCGGAGTACTATTTTTATTTGAAATAATGACATTGTCTTTATGTAAAGAATAGGTCATCACTCGAGAAGAACTGATCGAAAGAACAAAATCAATGATTTCTTATAAGAATATATGAAAGAAATTGTGACATAAAAGAAAAAAAGCGATGAAAATGAGAGACAGAGCTAAGCATACAATTGGTATACACTATAACACAGAATACAATGACGGCATGACTTCAATCCATATATTTATTCCTTATCTAATCCAATAGCATATCGATAGCCATATAAGCAATGAATCATTTTTGTGTGTATTATAACGAGTAATGCAAAGACGAATAGACATTAAAATAGTGATAAAAATATTTGAAATGAGAATAGAATCGACTTTGGGCTCAAACAATGGAGAGGAAGGAGAACAGGAAAGTTTAGCACCAGTGCTATTTTTATACTTCATGAACATAAAGGCAAGCCATGCACTCAAACCATTTCCCAACAATCTTTAAAATTATCAATGTGATTTTTCATCTGCTTAGTCATGTCATTCGCTAAATATCCCAATATTTATATACAGTATATTAGATTTGATAGCAATAAGTGTAAAGATATTTTTTCCATGTTCGTCATCTTACGAAATCGTACAAGTATATTTACTATTATTCAGAGAGTAAAAGAACAGGGTTCATATTAAATGGTCTCGGGTAGTTTTAACATAAAAATCGGTTCAAATTAAATATATTCGAAGACAATTCACAAAAAAATTAAAACAAAGCAAAAAACATAATATGTACACGAGCTAATTCAACTGAAAATAGAATGCTGATATTTCACCTCTTACTTCTGGGAAGGGGGAACAAATAGATAATGTTTGATTGGGCATCCCTGCATCCGAACCTAAATTATTGGACTAAATAAGACATTCATTCAAAAAGCGTATACTTTTTGCTTATCTATCGATATGTTGGTTAAACTCTTTATTTTATTTATTTTTTTTAGTAAGACTGAGCTCTAAATAAGATTGAAATATGATTTATGCGTTCAACAGAGTGTGAACGAAATGGCAAAAATAACTACGTTTTTATCCCAACGTTTTATTTATCGCAAAATAATATTTATTCAAAAAAAAAGACAATTTATAATAGAATTTATGGCTTACGACAGAAGCAGTGCTGAAATAAATGCGAAAATTTTTGTTTCACTTCTGGCCTAAAGTTCAATATAAAAGAATAGGAAAACTCGAAAATAAAACTTCTTTTTTAATTTCCGTTTAAAACAATGTTATGTTGATATAAGGGATTGCCAAGGGGGGAGATTTAGTAAAGTGACCTTTTCTCATTTTAATATTGAAACAATATAATTTCAAAGCATCAAGATGGAAATTTATGCATTTTATTATGCTGTTTCTTGCACTGGAGTTTAACCAAGGATATATTGCAACTAGTTATTGCGTCAAGTCAATATTCTAGATGCTCTTGAGCCTTTTGCGACATCACATAATAATATTATTAACAATTAATTGGCTATAAAGTAACTGGTCCATTTAAGAGAAGAGTGTGGTCATCCCTGTGACACAAATAATATGTTTAAACGGATAGAGAAAAGTCAATAAAAATTCATTTGTTTTGTCGACAAAATATTTGAACGAAAATTGATTTCTTATGGCAACCGAATGACACCTCTGAATGATATTATGTTATTATGTATTCAAATCCAATGCAAACTCTTTTCTATTTCTGGAAATAGATTTCGATTATTTCAAAAGTTTGAACAATAAGTTTAGCTGAACTTTTGAAAAACGTTATTGTACCAGGCTATAACTCATAGCATACATACCTCATTATTCTGTGCAAAATTGATGAAAAACATTACTTTAGATAAACAATGATTGATCAAATATGGTCAAGGCTCCTTTTGAAATAATGCAAAGCTTTGCTAATGCTTTTCAAAGCGAGGGAATTCAGTATTGATCTAAATGTGTTCCCGATTATACAGGGAATTGTAGTGAGTCTAAGGCTGTGAATATAATACAGTATTTATAGATTATTATACTCTACTCTACTCTTCAGTATTTCGTTAATAACTTTATAAAGACATCGACTGAACCAATAATAAGCAAAAGATTAAGTCATAATTGATTAATAAACTAAATTTATGACCAGAGATGGCCAGTAAGACCATTGGAGCTAAAGACTCAGAATTATGTAATGTCAAGGGAATGCATAACTCATATGAAAGTAAAAGTTTGCACATATTTTACCTTAGGGTTAGTCAGAAGTTAACGCTTATTTAATAACCCCCCTGGCCATCATCGATTATGATAGAAACTTTGTGAACACAACTTATTTTCTCGCTATATATGTAGTGAACTTTTCTGTACTTTTACAAGAAATACCTCAGAGACCACATATTTATTTGTGAAAACAATAACTAATTCCGATCCATAAGAATCAGATTATTATTGATTTGAATCAAAACTATAGCTAAAGTATTGTAAACAAAAATAAACAAATTATTTATATATTTGCTTGAATATTGGACCAGTTTGTTATCAGGGCAATTAATCAAAGTCTGAATAATGTCTATATTTTTATATACCGGTAATAATAAAAGTTATCAGGCAAAGAAATTTTTCGATTTATTTGACTGAAAAATAGATTAGAAATTGAAAATTATTAAAAATTTTTTGATTGAAAGAAATGAGCTAAAGGTAGTTTTTTTTGAAATGAAAATTGAAAATATATTGAATGAAAAGCCAAGTCATTTGGAATACTTTCTCAAATTTCAAATATTAAACTTGATTTCTATTCAAATGCAAAATCAGATCCAAAACTCATAAAGAGTTTGAATTCTATTGAATTATTTGTTGAAAAAAAATATTTGGAATAAAATATTTATCAAAAGCGAACGAAACAAATATTTTGTAATTTAACACATTTTAAATAATTTTAACTATTTTTGAGCAATACTTTTGCAACAAATATCTAAATTAAAATTTCATAAAAATATATTTTGTTTTATAAATTGCGAAAATTATATTTGAATAAAATTTTTGTGAATTGAAGCGTAAAAATGACATTCAGTTACACTGAATAGGATTTTAAATATTTGTATGAATAGCTCTGAAATAATAGACATTGCTATTAATGAAAGAATTGTGCATAGCTCAGATTCCCTAAATCAATTCAATGGAAATCGAGTCGAGAATAAAATTTTAATTAGTCTTCTATTCAACCGGATATTGTAAATATTTGAAAACAAGGTTGATACAGTATTATGTAAACTCTGTTTTTGTAGAATAATAGTGATATTAATGTTTTATTGACCAAGCTCAAATGTATTATTAATATTCAGAACCATCTATCCAGCCTGGATATAAAGGCTGAAATTAAATACTCCTCTTCATTTTAAAAGCCGATTCAATAAACTAGGTAAACTATTTTAAGAAAATGAACTAGAATGCTTTTATAAGATAACGGATGTAAAGCAAAATTCTGCTGAAAGTTATTTTGTTTTTCTCTCCATTTATTTGAATATTATATAGCATTAAGTATTTGCGAATTCGACCCAAACGAACAAAGTTAGCATTTTTTCTCTCAATCTAAGCAAATAAGTATTCAATTCGGGTCTCAAGAGATTCCTTGGTTAAGAATTTTGATATTTCTTTACATATGCGTAGTCTGTCTCATAAATAAGTACATATTTTTGCCGTAGATTTCTGTAAATTGAGTCCATTAGAGAATAACTTCAGATTTGATTCTGTAAAGTCCTCCGAAATTGAAGTACTATTGCTAATGGATATTAACTAGGGACATGCAAGGTTGGCCGAGAAAGGGGGAAAATAAACGAATTTTTGCTTCAAAACTATATACTCCACTTGTTTTTTATCAAAGCGGAGTTAAAAATGCTTTTAAGCAGAATATTCAGTGTCTTTAACGGCTTGAATGCATATGAACTCAATTAACAATAATTTGAAATTAAATATTCAAATCAGAGAATCCATTAACAGGTGAACACATGTATAGCGCAATGATTTCACAAGTGCCCAGTACTACATGATATAACAAGAAACAAATCCTGTCCTGAATATCTGTTCAAATGCTTTTTGAAATTTTTCATTACTTCAGTCACCAGGGATTCAGTGAAAATTCAGCGAAACTTTTATATTATCGCTTAAAGATTTAAATTTGTTTTATATCTTAAAAGCATTTATTATTAAATTTTAATAAAATTCACCGAAAAATAGATAAAAATAATTATTACTTTGAAGTCTCATAAGTGCTTGAATGATCCGGTTCACAAAGTAACACGATTAACCGAAATATTCAGTTAAATTCTCTGCAAATCAATTAAATTGAATGAAAAAAAAACTTTTTTTAAACATCTGATTCATAGAACAGGTATAAACATTTAGGGTAATGGAACAAGGTACAGTGAATTTTTCGAGATTTAATTAATCGAATTGCTCATGGTCCAGTGTCCAGGGATTATTTCAATTGTTTATTTGTTTATTTTTTTCAATATTTTTTCCAATTTTTCTCTATTCAAACATTTGGTTTCATGTTTGCTATCGAATGGTTAGAAACGCAATGAAGACTAGAATAATGTCTTCATTCGTATCCTTCAAAAACTGATTGTCTTTCCATTCTTGCAATCATTTCGATGTCTATAATCTGTTTTCAGTTCTGTTAATCTGATTTTCTTTATTAATCTCTACTTAAATACAATCCAATTCTTGTGAACAATAATTCCTAGAATAAGCAAAGTTTTGGTCGAAATCAATAGAAATCAGAGTTTGATTATCGAACCAATACTTATATAACAACTTCATCTTTGGTTGCACTGCACAGGTAAATAGAACTGACCTCAGGGTAAAATACAAACAATATACAGAATTTGAAAGTTTATGGTTTGAACCGAATAAAGCCATGAAATCAAGTTCTGGACACAAAAAAAATTGGCTTAAAGTTCAATAAACTTTTGAAATAAAACATAAAAGAAATAAAACTAAAAGTATTTGTGCAGTGAATAACAATATTAACAAAATATTTATCTTAAGAGTTGTCTAAAATAGAAACTAAGATCTGATGCAAACATTTGATAGAGAAATTCAAAACTTTCTAAACAATAGTATTCTTTCAATGTTTAAGCCTATCATCAAATGATAACAAAACTGAACTCTGTTATATTTGATGTAAGTTTATAATAATTCATATTCAACATTGAATTCAATGATTATTGAGCCGGCAATTAGAAAACGTCATATAATTTGAACAAAAATTAATTTAAGAATATTTCAGAAAATAAAACCATTTTTAATATTAATTAAACTTTTGATTAGATTTGATAATTAGTATAAATTTAAAAATTAATTATTTGATTGAATTTACTCATAACATAAACACACAAAATGTTAATATAAAAAAGAGGTTTTATCTAGAACACTTTTTCCAAACAATTCGATACTATTATATTGATTGTGTCAGGCTCAGTCTATAACGTATTCATTCATATAATATAAATGCATATACAGTAATATCAATCAAATTCAGATCAAATTCTTGTCTCGAAAAAGAATCCCAAAAAATACAGTTATTTTGTACTCTGATTATAGACAGCACAGACAGTATCGGCTCTATTGAGCTGAACTCAAGGCTCAAACGCACAGAACTTTGTGCGGGATTATAAATATAGAGGAATACTGTCTGTCCTTTGAGATCGTAGTCTGACTATTGATTCGATGTGTAATCGGTTTGAATGCAAACATTGAGAATAAGATACTCTAATACTGTATACAGACTGACAGCAAATTGGATGAAATCAATTGTAAACATAATATCGATTTCATTGAATTATTAATAGTCTAATAGTTATATATGTTTTGTATATAAAGAATAAAATGGTTTTTGATATAAAAACAAAAACAAATTTAAATATTGATCCAGTACAATATCCTTTAACTAACGAAATGCTTGTGTAGCTAATGTGAACAAGCTCAAACTATACTGTTATATAATTTTCATTACAGTTTTAATTTTATCTTGAAGTTCAGTCAAACTAAAGTATTTTTCAATTTATATCCATTAAAGAAAAGAATTTTATTAATGAATAAAAGCTTTAAAAACCTATTTAACTGTCAGTTATTTGAATTGGGTTTGAGTTAAGTTTATTAATAAAAATTACTATAAACTCAAAATTCAATTTAATGCTAAAAATATCAGAGATCGCGAAAGGGGGTCTAGCCAATGAACCCCCTAGGATCAAAAATTGTCGAAAATACCCCGTTTAAGCACACCATACACTGCATGAACTGTGCATGCGTTCAAATGAATGGTATCTATTAATTGGATATAAACTTATATTTAATCCAAACATAAATCAGAATTCAAAGCTGACAGTCGGACAGAAGAATATAATTTGAATTTATTATAATTGCTTTTATTACTCTATTCTTTAGATTTAGTTTCAGTCCATGTTTTTTGTTATCTTTTGTTTGAATTTATAGATGTTTTTCAATAAAAGTTAGCTTTTTATGTATTTTTTAACTGATATATAATATGCTAGAAAAAAATAAAATAGTAATTACACTGTGTATTGATATCCACAAAATAAGCACTTATTTAATTGTATCAAGATCAATACAAACGAATATTCTCATGGTTGACGTCATCAAATCCTTGTTCAATGCATTATTAAAGTCTATAGCAATCCGAGAGTGAAGTTGACAACTAATTACAGGATCGCTAATAAATTTTGCTTCACCTAAATTAATTACCAAGGTAAACAATCAATGTTAATCTTACCAGACCTGCAATTCAGCCCAAATGTGAAACTATTTCCAAATATATTATTGAAAAAACAAATGAAACAATATCTGAGACATAAGAGAAAAGTTAATTTTGAAAACAGGAAACTCTATATCAGTATTAGTACTAACAGTCCTAACAGTCTTATTCTGACAATTCTGCACAAAAGCTCCAAAAAAATAATATCGGAAGATATGATAGCAGTTGTGAACTGAATTTCAAATATAGATCTGTATAACAAGAAAGATAAACATAGAGTTTGAGTGAAGTTATTACTACTCTTTATAGCTTTTATATACAGAAAGATTGTGACAAAAAAAAGAGTAATTCATTCGCTTTTAAGGATTGCACGCAAAGAGCAGACAAAAAAATCTAAAGGATAAGGAGATCTTGTATTGAATTATTCAGTATATGAACCCTTGTATTCAACCCGAAAATCAATTACACTTTTCCTCTTTGTCTACATTTTTACCACAAAATGAAACAAAGAATTACTTTATAAATGAAAATAGTTTTTTGTGTCAATTCGTTCCATATATTTATGGCTTTGATATGAGAAGAGTGAGAATAGTAGTGAACATGAGTTCGGTTTTGAAGTTCAAATGAAAAGTCAATTCTTCTCGCAATTAATTCCGGCGACAATCGCAACAATAAAATACTGAATCATATAAAATAAGATCAAAATTTTTAATATAGGAATGGATGTGGCAAATCTCCCAGGACACTTTAGATTGTTCCAGATATGACTTTTCTATTTTTGTTATCATTTTACGGCCGAATTTGTTTGTAGTTTTAGTTTCGATGAAATTTCGATTCTTCCAGTTTATTCTGTATGACTGACTCGCGAGTTGGATGGACTGTACGGCACATCCCTTTCATATGATTTGAAATTAAATCAATAAGACATCAGAAATGTCGTGAATTAATTGCTATAACAAAAATAGCATCCATTTAATTAGCTTTCTGGTCGAGTACTTACAGAATATTCTTTCCGTTTGATTGATAGCTTAGTATCCAATCCGTAATAATTAATTATTTCTCAAATTTAGATAAAACTATAATTAAGTTCTGAAATAAAAATTAACTTTTGTTTAAAAAGTATTTTTGAATTTATTGCCTTAAAAGGATTTGATATGGAAACTCAATTAATTTTGCTAGCTTGGTACAAGTTTCATGTTATAGTGCTAGATAAAATATAATTGGTGATCCAGGACCAATTTGGATGCATTATGTTTTAACTGTAAATATTTATTATACTCGAAGTTAAAGTTGATTTCACTTTGAATTTATTTTTCAAATTGAAAAATAGCATTAAATACAGTAAAAGCTGGCAATCAATGGAATAAATAGAAAAAAAATTAGAGACTATTTCAAAGATTATTATGAAATAAATGTAAAACAATTTACTATTCCTTTTGAGAATTGAATAGAAATAATTATATTTGAGATTATTTTGAACTAAAAGTATAGGGAATTGTGAGAAAAAATTCATATAAATGCAAATAACAATTAACAAAGAATTTATTCATAAGTTGCAAATGATTTGTCTTATTCATTGACATTCATAGAAATTAAATTCATATAATAAGTGTGAATAAAGATTGAAAGCATTTGCATAATAGATATACAGAATATTCTGACTATAAATGAAATCATTATTATTATTGCAGTCATTAATAGATATTATTATTTTTAAGGCATTTTTTATTTCATACCTTTCTATTAATATTTATATCTCTAATAGTTAAGACTAGTTAACACAAATATGATCCCATTCCCGATTAAGCCCGACACGCCATCAAAACTGAGTTGACATTCAAATGGTCTGATTTTTATTTATATTTAACATATTTTTTGTCTGAGTTTATGTGAATTATTCTGTTATTATTGATATTTGATTTGTGTTCAAATCTGTTAACACAATCCAAATGATAGTTGAATATTCCAAAAGTGGTCGGGTATGTTTTTCAATTAACAAGGTGAAATTTAAATATATTCGTCACAATTAAGTTTGAATATAATAATAAAAATAATTTACATTCTTCTGAAAATTGCTTTAGACATGATCAGGGTTGACATTTAAACGAATATGTGTGCTTTAATTGAACAAGAGTAAAACACCTAGCACAAATGAGTTCAATGAATTCATTATAAAATGATTATGTTATAAAATTATACATCATAGAGACCCCAGGGTGAAATTATAAGCACCCAGGAGATCAAGGTGCTTGTGAAGCCTTGATTCATATTTGATGCAGGGACAATTATTTTTTTTAATAATTATATCGAATGTAAAATATATGATTTCACACAAAAAATCCATAATTATAATAATGAGCGCAAAAACACTTAATTTTAATGCTGAATACGAACCGCAAAATATAATAATTATAAATATTATATCCATTCAAACAATACGAATGAATAATTTATGATATAATTTGTGATCAGAATTAATGCGTGCTTTGAATTTCAAAAGCATTTTCAGCATTAGTTGAATTGAAGTGAAATATAAGACAGCATACAATACTGTACACCTGAATTCATATATGACTTTCACAGTTTATCGCTTACAGTATCAAAACAATGCAAGATAATTTCGTCAATTCAACACACTCTTGGTAGAACTTCAAACCAAGAATTTGTACTATAAAGAAATCCCGATATTTGAGCACCTATAGTAGTGGCCAGGCATTTCTATAGAGAATCTGTTTTTGAATAAAGCAAAACAATTGAAAAGCATATTTCATTTATTAGATTTTTTGTTAACCCAGCTGGTTTTTGCACTACAAATCATTCCTGGCCACTACTACAGGTGCTCAAATACCTGGATTTCTATTATATGACAAATTCTTTGTTTGGAATTTTACCAGAATTGAAAATGTCATGAAATTATCCTGCATGATTTTTATGCTATAATCGATAAACTGTGAAAGTCATATGTGAATGCGAGTGTATAATAAAAGCCAAACATTTAATTTCATTTATTTTTATTTTTGTTTTCTATTATTGATTCTACTAATGGCTAAAAATGTTCTGCTTTTTCACTAAAAATCTTCTCAATATTTAAAATGTTTACTTAAAACGAATTTCTCTTTTTTCTCGTATAAAAAAAATCAATTTTATTTATAATTTAAGTGAAACTACTTCTGAAAGACTAATTAGATTTGAAGTTTAATTATTAAACAAGTTTTTAAAGAAATGTCTAATTAAGGCTTAAATTCTCTTAAAATATATCGAAAACAAATTCCAAACCACTTTTGAGCAGAACCTGGAAAGCAATTCCGCCTACCCGTGCATATGAGTCTGGTGTCATCATAACAAACAAAGGGGGAGTTAACACATCAACTCAATAGTTCAAAAACAGTTCAAGTATGGAGTCTCAAATGGAAAGTTCCAAGTTCACTTTCACTGCTTTTTCAACACAATAACGTCATATTTGAACTGCGTTTGGAAGTTAACCTGCTAACAATCGTGTTGATGTGGTAACTCCCCCTTTGTTTGTCAGAATGACACCAGACTCATACGCACGGGAAAGGACGGAAATGGTTAAGAATTCGCTTTTAATTTATAGCGAATTCAATTAATATGACTTCAAACTTTTCTGCTCTCTTATATTCTTCTCTAACGATATTCGATATTATTTTGTAAGCAATTAATTAATAAGTTTATCGAAATTTTTTATATCATTTTCTCCACTCTTTTCAGAGAAGTTTGTGCTTAGACTGCATTGTATGCTATAATGAATAGAAGTCTCTCTTCTCTACTCTTATTCTGCTTTTATTCAATTCCAACAAATTCTATACAAATAATGAAATTCTTCTATAAGTTCTCTCTAATGAGATCATTAATGACTTCTGGAAATTATAGTGAATTTTAATACAAACCACAAACTTATTTCCAAATAATAGTGAACCCAATTTCAAATAGATTTTTTTATTTCCATTATTGCTGGTTATATAATTGAGCTTATATTAACTTCATCCTTGCTAATTTCTACTTAAATACAAATATTGTATTTAGTGTCAGAATAACTTATCTCCCAAAGGATTGGTATATTTTTATGGCCTTATTATAGGATTACTTTTGATAAACCAATAAATTATTGTCAATATTATATTGGATTATAATATTTGCTATGAATTAGTCTGACTGTGAATACTCTGCTGCGAAATATGATTAACGGTTTGTCATTGTTTATGTAATTAACGCATTTTTTTGTTTTCTGTTTCCGGTTTTATATATTATTTTTAAATTGTTTTTGTTTGCCTACAAATTGTTTAAGAGTACTAATAATTCGTAAACTTATTGTAAGAATTGAATTGAATTGAATTGAAATCTTAAACTAAACTCAACATTAGTGTACTGTTAGAGGATTTGATGTCTAAGACTAAGACTCAGTGATCGCAACAAATAGTTTCATTGATTGTCTTTTCATAGCTTTAAG
>JAQIWA010000877.1:0-23986 GCA_034693305.1 Eueremaeus valkanovi
ATGCAAATTATAGCCTGAAGTTACCATTCAATGGTTGGGGTAGGCTTGCCATCAGCTTTGCAGTTGAGAGTAGCCGGCTCGTGCTTCTTGACCACTACATTGTCCGGGTGTTCGGTAATACGCGGCGGACGTAATTGTGCTGTAAATACAAATATGAAATCAATCAATAAAAAGTTATTAATGAAAACGAAATATCAATTCATTGCGTGAATGCGTGAAAAATCTTATTTTTATAACTTTATTATTAATACATAATTAGACCGAATCTGGTATTCATTATATCTTTCTTATGAATTGGCGATTCGTGTGAACACGAAATATGAAATTACTTTAATATAACTTTGAAAATAACCCTTTTATTCGTTGACTTCAAAAATGACAGTTTGTGTTACTATTGAGGCTCTCGTATGCAATCATTAAACAAATAAACTCTTATTTAGAAATGTATCCAATATTAAGAGACAAATCACGACATTTTGTCTTAAGCTCTATAATCAGAATAGTTATTAAAATTGCAAAGATATTCAATTGGATACAAAAATTTGGTAGAGTAAAAATATTTTTTCAGCCGGGTGAAAGGTACTGGGGTGTTCTTCATCAGCTTATTAGTGGATTATTTATGGTGGACCTGGCACATTTAATAACATCCCTCAGCTTTAGATGATTTTAAACTTACACTTAATAAGTATTAGAATTTAGATTCAGTTCCGATGACTTTATTAACCAACTAAGACATGTCATTTTTAAATAATCAAATCTAATTCTATAAAATTAATTGTTATTTTGAACTTATATTCAAATAAGTGAATGCAATCATTAATATCGGATAAACTCTAATAAAACTAATTGAATATAATTAGCAGAGAATTAGCAGATTTTTAAATTCAAAACAATTAACAAAAATAATAAGCAATTAGTGATTATAATAGGATTTAATTGAGCTCATTATCAATTTAATGAACCCGTATATGAAACAAATGATGTGACTCTAATAACTATATCAGAGATAGACAAATGCTTCAAGCTAAATGGGTGGTCCAGGGAATGTCCCAGGGAATTGGGTGAAACTCACATTCAAACTACAAAATTAAATTTCCAAAAATGGTAGTGTTATTAGAACCCCCTGTATGGACCTCCCAGTGCCGGTCTCTGTAACTAAATAATTAATTATCGATTTTATCAAAATATTTTCCCCTAATATTCAAACCAAAAACTCATTGACTGATCGTTTGATTACTAATTCGTCGCTTCAAATGAATTATTAGATAATTTCGAGAAATAATTTCAGCTTTAAATTGCATTAAATTAGTCAATAAATTACTGAGAAGTTTGAAGTAATTAAAGAAATATAAATAAAAATATGGAGAAAACGATTAAATATATGAAATAAACTTTTAGATGAGTACTAAAAAGCAGAAGAAATTTAATTTTCAGACAGAACTTGATTTATTGTGCAAGATTGGAGACCTTGATAAGAAAATTGGATTTCAATTGCATTATTCATTTGGTTTGCGACCGAATTGGGGGCTCTTCTGGATATTCTCAGGAGTCATAGGAAGTGAACAAATGATTAAAATTCTAATAAATTGTATTATTTTTTGATTCTCTGATATTTAGGAGAGATTACAGGTTTTATAGAGAGGAGCAAGATTATATGGAAGAATTTGAACTATACTCAATTCATATTCTGTTGACACAGTATTATTTGATTAACTTATGCAACTGGGTAACTCAAACAAATATTCAAATAGAGTCTGAAAGTGTAGACAAATTCAGCCGATTTGTCATTATTAGAGAAAAATCTACATTCAATTGATAGACAGTCTATTCGGTTAAATAGTATCAATATTTGCTCTGAAGGCTGTCTTTTGCCAATTAATACCAGAATAGAAGATATCGAGTGTTTGTTTGGGCGATAAGAGTTGAATAAATTCATTGATTTATGGAAAGACTATTTTTTTTCACTACAAGACAACTCTATGTAGCCCTCAATTAATTGAATTTGAAATTGATTAATGAATTTTTCTTACAAGAATAGATGAATTGAAACTACGAACAATTGTGAATTTGATTCATGCATTATAAATGCAAAATATGTTATTAATTAAACGATTGAATGGTTTAATTGATTTTTATATCGATTAATATCACTCCTATTAAGCGCTAATACTGTATGACTGAACGGAATAAATTGAATAACTATTATAATTAACATTAATAGCTATTATTTGATGCTTATTAAGCATAAGTTCGATACTATTATAAATATATCAATCAATTTGAATAACAATTTAGAGAACATTTGCTTTAAGGCATAAATTATTAAATACAAAAAACTATACTTATCTTAAACTTATATATTATATATGACTAAACTGAGCAGTGTCATTCTACAATTAATGATTAATGAATTCAGTAATAATATGTTGAAAATGGCATTAAATTTAATTTAAAATTGTGTTAACTTTTAAACATAATTATAAATGTACTTAATATCAATCGATTAATAAAAATAAGAATTTATACAAAATATTCTAAATATGTATTGAATTAATTGTATGTTATATTAATAGCACTTATATCCGCATTATATTATGAATAATTGAATTGAAAATTGTATTATTATTAAGAAAGTGTAGAGAATATGATTATAATATCGATAAATATTCATACGATTGGATGCAAAGACTAATTTGTTTCGCAGTGAGAGACCAATAGAGATGCAAAAAGGGATACATAAATAGACAGTAAAAAACTTATTGACATCTTATATATTTGCAGACAAAAAGTGTACAGACTGTAGATATATGGGCTATTAATGCCATAAATATTTTTGTACATTCATTAACAATAAGCCTGCATCTTTTACAAAATTATATTTTAGATTTTTTTTCTAATTATTCAACAATTAATTATTCAAATACTTATTTAATTTATATTTCCATTCAATCGACTTTACAAACAAACAGTTGTATCAAAAAAATTCATTTACAGTATATTCTAAATCTGATATATTTTAGTTTAAAAATGATTATAAAATAAAGTAGAACTGAGCCGACGCCCCGACTGATCTGATAGCTTATGGATAAAAATATATAATATTTAAAGACCTAAACAAAGAATACAAATATTTAAAGAAATACTTTTTAGCGCTAAGTGTTTGCACGCATTGGAAGGGAGTCTTCAGTTGAGTCTAAACATTCAGATTCTGTATTTGTTTTGGGAGTTCTCTAAAATGTGTCGAGTGCTCAGAGAAGCACCATGTGCCAATTAATGATATAAGGTGTTCAAAACCTGCTATTAATTAGGGCTGTTCTTCACTTCAATACAGTATATGTTTTCGAAACAAGTTTTAAGATTCAAAATTTTATACTCATTTTTATGTCAAATATTTCACAGCCTTTTGTTAGACTCAAGGAATCTCTTGTCTCGATGTTTATGGAGCTTCTGGTCTATCGAGTGCTTTCAACTTCTGCTATCAAAATATTAAACTTAATAACCATTTCTTATCTGATTCTCACATAACATAAGCTGACAATTCATATATATTTTTCAAAGTGAAAGCTCTTTTAATTGCTTTTATTCAAATAATTTTCAAATAACTCGATTCAAGACCTGAATAAGAAAAATAAAGAAATCAAATAAAATGATAACTAATAAAGAAAATTAGATTTTTTTCCTTTAATTTTTGATAAGTGATTCTGAAGTCCATATGTAATAAATTTTGTTCACTTAAATCGATTAATATTCTTAAGAGAAATATTCGGAAAAGAGTCCGATATTATTATCTGTCGTATAATTTTTCAATTTATATGTTTGAAGAATAATCGCTCGAATATTAAGCTATGAAATAATTTTTCAAAATTTTTTACTTTTAATTTAATAACATTTTCTTTTGATTTCATTTATATTTTTTATTTATATTAAATTATAAGTCAATTGAAGTCATCGCAAAAGTTTAGCTCAATTTATATATAAAGTATATAAATATGTATTCATTGCGTGATTTATTAATATTAAAATAATTGGCTTTTATTTTAAAATATAAATTATTTCAAATTAATGCTAATCTGTTTACTCCTTCAGAATTTACTCCTTATATCCAATTTAATCTGATTTATAAAATTAATTTAAATTTTTACAAAAAAAATTCATTTCAAAACACCAACCCTTGAATCCCACTTAAGTGCACCAATCCTTCTATTAATAGCAATTGTAAACCAAAACTTTTCTTCTTTTATTGTCGTTTATTTGAACTCAAGGTTTGATATAATTATATTTTTTGACGTTTGAAACTCATATCAAGTTATGATTTATACAAGAATTCCGTACAGAATATAATGATATATATATTTCGAAACTCTATGCTATACTTAAGCGAGAAATTCCTTAAGAATTTTGTTCTCATAATAAACGTTATTAAAGAAAGTTTTCGCATATTATTCGAGAGAAAGTGATTTAATATTTCACAAACGTATAGGTATTATGACTGGAATAATATATGATATAATTATCAAAACATCACAACTCTGTTCAGTTTTGACAGTCTTGCAGACAATCCGAATCACTTTTATAATTAGATATTCGTTTACTTCCGTTCATTAATTAAGTCATATATTCTGAGTCTTATCTCTCAGGAATTTATCTGAAAATAAAAAATTTTCTGTTTTATGTCTGAATTTTAAATAATTTTATTATTGGCTTAAATTTTAACGATTTAAGCCATAAAAGCATACTTTATGTGAAATATAATTAAAATCAGTAATAATCCAAAAATTTAAATGGATTTTTCAAATTTAGTTTCAGATCTTAATTAAGAAATACTTTTAATATTTATATCTTTTCATTCATTTATATTCAAAGCATAGAATTTCAGTGAAAGAAAAAGAAGTTTTTTTTAGAAATTTTTATTTGAATTTATTATTATAAAAGATTTGTCATTATATTGGAGTCAAGAGAAGGTAATTTGGGTCAAACGCCCCGTACTTTTGACAAATAGTGGATTAAGAAATAAATCATTTCATTTATAATACAACTAAACTATATCTGTATTAATATATTTCATAATCAATTCAATACACGTTTAGAAAAGTTTTTGATATATAAAGAAATCTTTGATATTATGATTAAAATTCAATAATTCAGGTCTCAAACTGATAGCATTGATATTTGTCAGTAAAAGTAAGTGTATCATTTATAAAAATTTATACGGATACTATTGAATATTATTGATTGCTGACAAATAAGCTAAAAAACAAATTGAGATAAATTTCATTTTTATTCTTCATAAGTGCAATGATATTGGAAAATAAGTTATCCGAATGAAAAATAAAATAACTGGTCAAGGTAATTCTGTTTTGTTCGCAGAAATCTATTAGAAATATTAGATTGAATGCTGGAAACAAAGTAATTCACTTTTAATTAGTTTTGAATACATTATACTCTTTATATCTGATAGTATATGATATTATAGCTACGAATCAGTCTTGTTATGTCAGTAAACCTAATAAATATAATATGATTTTTATTCAGGGATTGAATTGAAAAGACACGCATCCAATGCATGGATGCAAAATTTGCCTGATCAGTGATCACAGTCACGCGGACTGTCATCAATCTTAGTTTGGAACCGATTCGGAAACATTGCAATCAATATTTGAGTCAAGACTAATGGCGCACACCTTTCCCTTCAGTGCAATTCAATATTTGCTGCAATGCCTTCGATAGCAGCTGAATAAACAGCACCAGAACGTAGAGGAGAGGTGTCTATCGTTTGGAGTGCATTCACGAATATATGGCACAAAATATTGTCTTAGATTATCAAATGTCAAAAATCTAAACTTTTATTCATTTATTTCAATGGATTTACATATTTTGAAGAACTCTATTGACTATAAGTCTGACTGTCTCTCAATTTGTGGGTTCTTCAGACCTCACAGATCACTGATATATGCATTAACTTCCGATCGATGTCGACATTTGAACCTCAAAACTAAGCCTTCAGATGAAGAAACTTCTCACAAAGCATATGGTATTTCAAAGCATAGCTATAATACTAATGAGTTCTAAACCCAAAGAGTCATAAAATGTTTGCATTCGTTCACTTGTCGCGGGAGTCGTCTCTCGGGTCTACATAACAGCACTAAAGCCATAAAATGCCCTAAACTTACACCACATTCAATAAAAAAAGACTTCGTCAGACATTGTTAGCGTTTGGCCACTATTTGTCGTTTGTTTGTCAGTCGATGTTCTGATCGGATCAGACATCTGAAGGCAGAGTCGGTTTCCTTTGCTTTGAACTCAAAGCAATACAATGTAAGCAAAACCAATGATTAGACACATCGGGAGGTCTTTCTCAGAAATAGAGGGCAAATCAGTTTTAAAAAGGGGTCTACACTATGAGTCAAACGGATGATTCATTTTGAATTAAAAGTAGACGGACTGGTCAACCGGTCATCTATTTGGTCAACAAAATGCCATCTCTTTTGTTGTTAATTATAATTTAGAGCCCAAAAGCACAGACACTCTAAATGGCTTAACACTGGTATTGATAGGAAAACAACGTTAACTCAATTAACTATTTACTACCCGTTAAGGCCTTAAGGCTTGTGTCAGGAATTGGAGATATTGTCGAAGAAATGCAAACAACAATTCAACTGTTGGTAGAGTTTAAGTAAAGTACTATTGGTTAGGGATATGGTTGTGGTGTTCACTACTTTTTACAAGACATATAACACGCATTTATTTCTTAAGGCTGCAGAAGGGAAGGGATGGTTTGCAGAACAGGGATCATATAATACAGTATAATATAATATAATATAATATAAGAATGCATTAATGGTTGACTGCATTGGCACAGAAGACAGGGCTAAGTGAGTGTTGGCTTATGTCCAGAAAGAAAGATCTTTTGACAGTCGGTCACAGGTTATAGGTTTGGACCCAATTTTCACGAATGACTTTTTGGCATTCCTTTGCCTCGAATCAGAAGCAGAACTACAGAAGAACTCTAACCATATATTTGCAATTCATCGACCATTACATACAGACTCACACATGACTCGGCTCTTGTGTCACGTATAAGGAGAAGGCATACGACAGGACAGGACAGCAGCTGTTCTGCTCTTTTTCTACCACATTATACGCCACGACATTTGCTTCACTGATTTTTCTCAGATATCATTCCTAAACTCAAAGCACGAACTCTTGAATTCTCCGTTTATTTTCTCAAAACAGTCGAAAATTGAAATTTTTACTAAATTTTCTAATTTTGGTCTCAAATCAGTTCTCTCTCTCTCTCTCTCTCTCTCTCTCTCTCTCTCTCTCTCTCTCGCGGCTGGAAATCAATTTTTTATGTCTGAATAAAATTTTATTTTAGCTTTAGTTTAGTCTCTTATAAAATAAGTTACAAAATAACACAATTTTAAAGGATTTATAAATCATTTCTTCCATTCTTTTAGTGGATGTTTGAAAAAATAAATCTTTTGGACTCTAAGGACATAAAGAATGATTGCATACACTATTTGTCGATATTTCTCAACACATTATCTCTTTATCCAACGCAAGTCCAAAGAGACTAAATTTTTTTAAACCAAATTTACAATACTTTCGATAAAAGAGTCGAAAAATACAAAGAAATGTAATATTTTTAGAATTTTTTACATAATTTTTGTCGCATTTCTAACGAGAATTTATTGTGTTTTCTCTGTTCACTGAAGTACTTGAAAAATAAATAATTAGCTTGAACTAATGGAAAGCGATATATTTTACTGCATAATCAAATTGGAGTAACTCTTGTCGTGATTCACATCAATATTGAAAACTGTGTTAAACTTCTAAAAAAAATATTCAAATTTATATTTGTCTCCCATTTGACAGAAAGTATACATTAATCTGAATTAATAATAGGTTTCGGATATATATATAGTTTGCTCTCAATATCTCATCAAAAAATGAGTCTTCACTTCAGTTTGAATTTCTCTCCAAAACTCTGTTTCCATTCAATTAATTTGTTTAAAATATTAGAATAGATTTCTATACGAATCCAATTGAAGTCTGTGTGACTCAGCACTCATATCTGCCTCCAAGCTCTTTCTTACTCTCCGGAGTCATATACCAGAGTGTATTGGTTTGAAAAAAAAATTGAAGCACAAAGTGTTTCGAGTATTCAGAATGAGTGCAAACGAATCCTCATTATGTATAGCGCGTGAGTCTCCTCTCAATCGCTATAAAGGATAGTTCAGAATGAGATGAGGCTATCATTGCTGTTGTTAGCCATTAATGATAGCGCAGATGCCTTCGAGGTTTGCTTTTGAATAATAGCTTAGACTATAATTGGGGAAAATTGTCTGATCTTATGGTGAATACACTGAACACATAAAAAGACTAATGCGAGAGAACATCAACACATCCATACATATGCATAGCTATACTGTATATCTGTTTTGGTTTCATATTTTCGGTCAAACATTTCGTTGTGTAAAAGCCTGAGGCATATGAACAGCAACAGCACAAACAGCACATCCAAAGCCGAAAGCCATTTAATAATTTCCTAATAATAACTATTCCACTAATTATAAACATCAGAAGAAAGTCATCTTTCATAACATCTTTGAGCAGTAGTGAGAAGAATGTGCGGCCAGTAGTTAAATATTAGCGTATATTAAGTTTTTAATACCGGTCCTCATTCACGCCTAACCATCAGTTTTCCGGAGAAAATGAGTGAAAACAGGCGGAAAGCAAATTGTTTTTCAACACAAAAATGTGTTTTCGGTTATAAATTTGAAGCTAAGCTGCTTTTAAGAGCGAACGTATAAAATAGTCACGACTTCTCAGGCGTCCGAATGTTTTATTAAAAAACGAGCCATAAATTGAAACCAGAATTAATTCTAAGGAAATACAGTAATACGTGAACTGAAGAATATTTAATTAAATTTTCGTTTCATATGTTTATAGTCAGTCAGAGTACTGAACACTGGTTTGCAATACCGGAGACTATATCGCAATGGGATGTCATGTGTAGTGAAGTTTCAGTTCATATATTTGAGAGTCTATTGTGGTTTCGGTTTTTAATATAAATTAACGACACATTCGTCCGGAATATAAATTCATTTCAAATCGTCCATTGAGTGCACTTTTGATCTATTATTGCAATAATTCATATAATAAGAGGTCATATACTGTAGAGTACAATAACATAACAGCGTTCAGAGTAATGGCCCGATAATAGCCACTGAATAATATATTTGTGTTTAAAAACTAATATATCGTCAAATAGTTTCTAAAAATAATAGTTATTAACACCGATAGTCAGATTAGGTTTATTCGCAATTATTTATTAGATTTTTAATGTCTTTGAAAATAAATATTTTCCTACTTTTCCTATAGTTATTGGAATTACGGTCTGTTGAACAGTAAGTATTGCAATAATTCATGAAATCGATGAATAGGAAGAAAAAAAATGTCAATGAATTAAAAAAAAATAAGTTTATGCTAACGACCGATAAATATTTGTGAAAAAATAATATCATAAATAAAATTAAATAAACAAATAAATCGGAAAATTATCTTCTCTTTAAAAATAATGTAAAGAATGAAAAGAATAAATATTTGCTTCAATAGATTGCATAAGAAAATTGCTTTTTTGAAAATTCCCGCTGAGTTTGAAAAGAAAAACTATAAAATTACAATAATAACTGTGAAATAAAGAATATGAGTTCAAAACTGGATGTTTAGTATATAAGATTGGTTCAGCTTATTCTCCAATTTACTCAATTACTTCATTTGACTTCACTGTTCAACAGATTGGCTGCGAATCTGTTGTTGTTTAGACCAGAATTATTAGAAGTATTTCTAGTTTTGCGTTGAGTTTAGAGTTGGGTTTAAGCTTAGAAGTGGAGACACAAATGCAATAACGTTTGGCTGAGAGAAGAGTTTGTGTAACAGATATTATATGCCCTAACAGTGCTCTACACATCTCTTAGGCACCCCTTCCTCCTTGTGCTGGTGTTGGAGAGCATCAATTAGCCAGACTTAGTGGCGTCAAACAAACATCACTCGAATAGCGTGTTTGGACTGTTATAGCCATCGAATAAATTATTTTTAAAACATACACTTCAGGAGCTGTACAGTAGAGCACAGATAGCTTTTCGGTGAAAACATAAGAATGAAATATTCGACGACACGAGTCCTCCACAACACTGTTGACTATATTCTTAGAAAAAAAAATCAAATCTGAACTTCAGATTCTCGAGTAATGTGAGATTTGAGAGACTCTTAGATATGAGATATGCATCTAAGCTGACAGTCAGCACAGTTTATAACCAAAAGTTTATAATTGAAAACATAATTTAAAGCTTTGTTTTCTGCGTTTTTCTCTCTATTACTTTAAGTGATGTTTTTTATCTCAATTTTTATTATAGTCTTATTTAAATGTATTTTTCTTTCACACATTTCTTCTCAAATATCTATTTAGATTTGAATGTCTTGTTAGTGACGACAAAATTCGTAGTCATATGCAGTCATAAAGTCGTACGAATTGGTGCCTAAATATGTGCATCACTTGTCTGCTAAGTCTCTACTATTTTAAATCTGTTATTAATTTTATTATTTTTTTTTCACTTCTAAATACCAAACATAAAAAGACCTCAAGTTTTCTATTATAAGAAGAGTTTTTCCTCTTTCCCAACATTACTGATCGCTTACTTTCCCTCATATTTTCCGTTTCATATTATTTATCGTTTTTGTCATATTTTTTTCTTCTTCTTCCCAAGACTTACAATTCAAATAGGGGTACCAAGGGTAAAAAGGTTACCTTCTTTTTGGTTTAAAATACACTTTAGGGTGATAGAAATGAAAGTAAACTAGCTTGGATGTGCCCAATTTGGTTTATCTAGGTAAAAAATGGGTTGGAAATCAAAGAAGTGCAATGCTTACATATAAAGTATATAAGCTTTTCATTAAAGCTTATATGAAAGCATTGCATTTCTTTGATTTCCAACCCATTTTTTACCTAGATAAACCAAATTGGGCACATCCAAGCTTGTTTACCTCCATTTCTATCATCCTTAGGAGTAATTTGAAATAAAAATATCCAAATAATTTTTACCAAGATACAAGTATATGAATTGTTAGAGTTAGCTCTAAAAGCATCGAATAATTTAATTATTATTATTATTATATATATTAATATTTTATATAATATTATAAAGAATTAAATTACAGTATATAGACATTTGACGGTTCAGTTGCTGTAGAAATCATTACTCTTAAGATTCTTCAAACTATTAATCAAATAATTGTTAAGATTAACAGTATTTTGAAGATAAAGATTAATTTGATTTTATTCTATGAATTATTACTATTGTTATCAATCACTCAAATCTTATTTAAATGAATGGATTCGTTGATGAAATCCATTAATAAAATTAAATATAAGATTAATATAGAGTTTATTTAAAATTTTCTTAATTACAAAACAGAATCCATTAATGGTTTGCATATAATTAGGAATAAAATTGAACCCAAGTATTGATAGAAGCAATAGATAGAAGAATCTATTTGTGCTGACTCTGGCTCTCAGAATAATGTTGTCGTTTAGCCTAAAGAATAGTTGATTACTCGCAGTATATATTGGAATAACTGGAATGAGTCTTAACATTGAGTCTGAGGTCATTGTTTGCATTATTCAATTGATGTCATGCAAAGCAAATACTGTAATATAACGGCAAACATAACCAATCATTTAGTCTTCACTCCAATCACAAGAGTTTACGTCTAAACCCTGTTCTCACTTATGTCAGAGATGTTCACCGGATTATTAAGACTTCATTTTATCAATTAGTTTGAAGCAGGGCACATTAGTAATCAGTCATTACTGAGGTTATGATAATTATACCAGGGATTGATACAATCACATTGATCTAGGGGTAATAATTTTGATTAAAGCTCAAAAATTGAGCGCATTTTCATCTATAATGTAGCCAATTGTATAGGACGGGTGAGGAATAGGTGCTCTACATTATTGGCTCCGAGGTATTGAAGTACCGGTAGTTGTGAATAAATGATTGATAAGAATGAGAATAAAATGCATTTATTTGTAATACCATTCAAACGATTGAATACAAACTCAGAATTGATTTAAGAAAATAAAAACTTTTATTGAAATTAATTTAATTTAGAAATAATTGATTGAAAGCTAAACAACGATTGGATGACTGATTGGATTCGGCTATAAATCAAGTCATGCTCTCAATGAGGGACTGTCTCATTGATGTCTGTATAGCGTTAGGACCGGACGATTCGTTGAGTTTGAATATATTTTCGATAACAGATATCTCAGTGGAAGTCGTGTCGAACCCACAGAAGGCCGACCAGTCGTTCACAACCATTCCGGCGCCGATCACTTCAGAGCCCCGATTGACGGTTCCGGCGATCAGTGGTATCTGAAGGAGTGATGACAACTCGTTCTGTGCCTCCACTGCTATGCGTGGGTGCAATAGACCCCCTGAACAGTCAACAGCATTGGATCAGATGTTAGACACGACTCACAAATGGGTTAATCAGAAGAGCAATGACTGCAAGGATTGCATACAAACCCTGATTAGAGAGGGAACAGTAGGAGCCGACGAGCACCTGATTGGCAATCGTCTGTCGGAAGACCTCGACCTTAAGAGTGTCAATAATGATCTCTTCTGTCTCCCTGTCCAGGTCCGGGTGCACTATAGCCACGTAGTCATTGGCGGCGACCACATTCCCCAAAGCACTGAGTCGTTCCTCAATCCGTTGGATGCGAACAGTGTCTGGCAATGAGTTGCGGATGTGTTGCAGCTCTTGATCTGTGGTCGAGTTGGGCACCAGAAGGCCGTGTCTGTTGCCGACTGTCATTCGGCCGACGATACGGCACCCGGCGATCGACGCATGGATTACTGGAATCGATTCGCTTAACTCGCTTTCGAAGACTGAATAGAAGTTTTCGGATCCGCCGATGGCTACCAAACAGTAAGCATTGGTCAGTTTGGCGAACACTCCCACCTCATTGTTGCCCTCGAACTGCACGCGCGATGCCATTCCTCACTACTGTTGCGCTATTGGACTATTGGATTGCTTTCAATCAATTGACTTCTGGTTTAAGTCTATTAAACGTTAAGTTTTCGTATAATTGGCACAAATTGTGGTTAATATACGGTTTGTATGCTTTGTATTGATTTCTATCTGTTTTGCAATTCTATGCAAACATGTGCTCAAACATACACTCAATTCGGCTTTCGGTCACAACTTTGTCGACTATAATATCGATTAATCGAAACTACTTTTCTGTTTATAATCTTTTGATTGAATTTAATTAATAAGTGTTTGAAATAAACTTCACTTCAATATAGAGTTCAATTGATTTTAGTCAACAATTCAATTGAAATCAAATTAACCGAAAGTTAAACTAATTTTATTAAAAGTCAATCAAATATAAGAAATACAATAAATAATGTCATCTATGAGTCAATCCCTTTCACATTCGGTATAACTTTTTGCCATCAATTCTATAGAAAAAAGTTTTAATTTCACATTTACTTCAATATTATTGAATTGTTATTACTGTTAGATTCGTGTGAATTGAGTTGAATCAGACGAGTGCTGACACTCAGTGTTTAAATATTGAATTAGTTTTGAAAACATTATTCAAAAACAACGTGAAGTGGTTTTGGGTTTGATTTTCATTTTCGTTGTCTGTTATGCAAAGCATAAGCAAAATACTGATGGCGTGATCGGGTGTCAGATAAGTCCACATTTGATTACAGTATAACGTGATTTATATTCGCTTTTTCTGATTGATTGAAAGTAAACAATCATTTGATCGGTATTTAACTTAAGTTTGATTTTTGACATTTGTGTCCAAACATGACATTCAATACAATTATTATTGACTTCTAATAAATATATAGTTTTTCCTATAATTTGTGTCACAATTAGTGTCCGTTTAAACGGATTCACAGTTTTATCATTCAATTCACTGTCCATTCAAATGATGTAATCGATTGTTAAACAGGTTTTCAATTCATTCAATTCAACCAAACATTAAAAATAAGTCTATTTTACAAAAAATATTTTTATTTCTAGTCTTTAATCGATTTGATTGTCAAACAAATTATTTATTTATTTTGTTTTTCATTAATTAAAATGTATTTTATTTTTATTCAAAATTTTGTTTAAAAAGTTTACAAAAGAAATATTGAAATCAATTGTCTGTTAATTAAGTCTTAATTCAATATATTTTTAATTTTATTTACATTTTTCTAATCATTTATATTAAGTCTGTTTTAAAAGATTTATTTTTTTTGTTTTTTGATTTTTAGCTTTCATTTGCTATAAATAGATATCATTTCAAAAAGTATTCATTTTTGTAAACTTTATGACAAAAATACTTAAATTGTATATAAATTGCGTTTGAATTGCATTTGAATTCAGTTTTAATGTGTTTTTAAGCCTCAAAGCAATTGATTTTGATTTAGACTAATATTTGAATCAATACTTGTGTCCAAAGATATAATCAGTTAATCGTTCAAAAAATATATTACAATAAACCCATTGAAACAAAATATGCAATAAATTGACACAAAATAGAGAACAAATAATTGAAACCCAATTATAGTTTGAACTGAATTAGAGTTTTAGCCAAAAAATAAAAATTCAATTGACTTTCAAAGCAATAAAGGATTAAATATAAGGTTTTATACATTCTCTCCGATTGTATCACATATTCAATACATTAAGTTTTTGATCACAATATTTAAATCCGTACTCACTATTAGAAACTAAAATATAAATTAATATTATTTACAATTTATATTCACATAATTTTCAATGTTTTAAATGAACTACAAATACAATAATATTAAGCACAAGTCATCAAAAGAGTCCGATCTTTAGTCATCAAAGTATAGAATCAAATTATATAAGACTTTATTCTCGACACAAATCTCAGTCTACTTACAAAATCCAATACAATTCAGATCACAATTAGCCCTCATATATGAACTATTTTGATGTGATATTAGTTGCGCTCACTTTTGAAACTTTGATTGCAAAGTATGTGAACAACACTCATATAAATCAGTTATTTGTGAATATCATTCCATAATTCACTTATTAGTAATTGTGTTAAAAATTGAAACATTTTTATATATCAATTGAATTTGTAATCATTTAAACAAATTTACAAATCATTTAATGTTTTATTCAAATAATACACAATTAGAGAACATATGACTAAATATATGTTTAGATTAAAGTTAAAACATATTCTGAATGTTATAACAGTTTTCATAATTTTAATCATATTTTTCTTCTTATATAATGATAACCGAAACGAACGGATATTTTTCAATGAGAATTATGTACTGTTAGGCGGATCGGTATCTAACGATAAGATCTGTCATTTGCCTCTCAATGTGGATCCGTTCGATGAAAGTGTTGCCAAATTCATGAAAGTTTTGTCCAAAAGAATTGAATGTAAATATGAAAGCGATTCCAAAAATAATCTGACTTTTATTGACGGCTCAGGTGTTCTGAGACAGCGTTTTAGTTATTTTAAGTGTAAATATCAGTTCTTTAATCGCTTAGAAGACAATGACAACCAAATTGTTTATAAAAAGATCTTAGACTTGGACCCGAAGAATGGCGTTCCGATGGCCGACAATAGCTTTGTTGCCGTCGAATGCAGTGATTTGGCCGAACGTAATGTCTACCAAAACACTCACTTCTGGTTCCCATTGACTCCAAATCTGAACTTGAATTCTATCCGTTCGGACGACAGCTTTAATAAGCCCTCAGTATTGGTATTAGTGATCGAATCGCTCTCTCGTCTCAATTACTTACGGTTTATGAATCAAACGAAAAGATCTCTCGAAAAGTTCAGTTCAGTTGTCTATATGAAGGGCTTAACTAAATTGGCCGACAACTCCTTCCCAAATATGGTTCCCTTTCTGACCGGAAAGCGTGTTTGGAAGCACGAGCTCACAAATGAAGACTTCGGTCCTTATGATGACTGGCCTTTCATTTGGAAGGACTTCTCAAAAGCCGGTTATTCGACGGCTTTTATCGAAGACTTTCCGTCTTTTACTTTATTCAACTACGAGTCCAAAGGCTTCATTAAAAAGCCCACCGATTGGTATCCCCGCCCCTTCTGGATACACCTGTTCAGAGACGTATCGAAACTACTTTTGGGTTTAATTCCTTTCGATTTGAGTAACTGTTATATCGATCGCTACCCAAAAGTCGATATATTTCTCCAACAAATCCAACACTTCATACAGGAGTCGGACGATAAACACTTTCCATACTTTGCGTTCGCTTTCTATATCGAAGTCACGCACAATGACTTCAATAGAGCCCAACTCATCGATTCACACATTTCTCAGTTCTTCGAACAGATGAGACATCAGTTGAATAATACTATTCTTATTCTAATGGTATTTGAAATTAAATATTGATTTTTAATATATAATACGCATTCAAAGAGAATTAGCTCTCAATAAAACTTTAGGCGATATTAAATCAAATACTTCTTACGAGAGCTTAATATCTATTACTGTGTGACTGATAGGGAGATCACGGGAACAGATTTGGATCAGTATTACAGACAGTGATTGGAAGAATCGAAGAGAGAATGCCTTTGTTTGCCATAAGAATTCCCGACGAACTCAACAAACGTTTCCCAAACCTATTACCAACTCTTGAGTCTAACAGTGAAAGACTGACCACTTGGTTGGACTTACATCTAATGCTGACGGATATCGCAAATCGTAAACAAATTCATTCATTCATTAAAAGAGTTTTCTTTTATTTTAATAATTGACTGAATTTTACAGAAAACTATACAAAACTGGAATCGAGTGCTGAAGAAGTGCAGACCTACTCTCCGTGGAGACAATCCATACCCGACTCGAGAACCTGTTTGAGTGCATTGATTCCCGAAAACTATTGCGTTTGTGACAAACGAAAAGTCCTCAATAGGACTGAACCTATGGTCACAACGGCGTCGTTGGCACTCATAGAAGCAATCAATAACTTTGTGCCGCAAAACAAATGCCGAAAATTATGGCTCAAATCATCGCTTTCTGCAGAAGTAATGAAACATTGGTTTAAAAATCAATTGATTTGTTAATTGCATTGTCTGTCTCCACAGCTCATACTCCCGAGCAGTTCAACGGCTAAACCACAAGGATTTGAAAGTCGTATCGAAATAACAATATCTGCCGAACCATCCGATGCTATATTCAGAGCTCAACTCTTCCGAACGGCCCGTTCGCTGGAGTGGACAGTGAGGGCAGAAATCAATCGAATCAATAAATACGGAAATCAATCGCATTGTGTGCGCGAACGACAACTCAAGCCTTTCTGCTATTGTTCTGACATTTAGTTTAGCTTTTGTTTTACTCTTCGGTTTCAAACACACGACTCGAGTCATCAATCTTTACAATTGACTAATCATTCTTTGAATCAATTATTTTTTGTTTTTATATTACTTTCTTATTTCACAAATGTTTTCGATTAGTATTTAATTTCATAAATATTAAGTCAATACTCTCTGTCATCTCACGGATTATGAATAAATAAAATTAATTTTTGAATTTTCTGATCAATAATCGATTCAAATATAATTGGCGTCAGATTTCATAGATTTGATGGAAAAGGTATATAGAGTTCAGAGTAAACGATAATTTCATATTTGGCTCTATTTATATCAAGCTATAAATTAGACCTAATTATTATATGATTTGAAATATTTAATAGCAGTTGCTTGGGGTTGATAATGATCTGGATCAATTTTAACTATAGGATAATTGAGCAGAGGTTAAATTAGAATTCCTAATAAATGAGACGTTATTTTTGGATTCAGTTTATTATTGTTTTAATTGAACGGAAAATAAATAAATTGTTTGGAAATGTGTTTCAAATGAATTAATTCTTTATTATTTGCAAAACAATTATTTTTCGGTTAATCTAATCATTCAATTGAATCAGAATTTATGGCAGAATTCGGAAATATGTTGGGAAGCGATGAGGACTCGAATGAGGACATGGATCACATCCCCAAAACACCCGGCCCTCCAGTGGTCAGCGACCGGGACTCGGATGAAGACAAAAGCGATGGTGAAAAGGACGAGGATATGGCTGAGGACAAGGATGAAGGGGACAAGGATGAGGACAGGGCTGAAGAAGAGGAAGCGGCGAAGAGAGGGAAGGAATCGGATTCAGATTCGGACTCGAGTTCGAGTCAATCGGATTCAAGCCTTGAGAACAACAGACGGAAATCAAAGAGTGATTCAGAGGTCGAGAGAAGTGATAATGAAGTGGAAGACAACGAAGAGAATGAGGACACGGATGGGAACCGACAGAAGAGAGTGACTGAAGAAGTGAATGACGCGAACGAAGCGCACGAAGCGAACGATGGCTTGTCTTCAGATGAGAACGAAGACAATGACGACAAGAATGTGAACGAATCGCAAGAAGACGGCAGTGAAGACGAGGATGTGATCCGAAGAGTCAGTCCGAAGAAGAATAAGAGAAAGTTTGCCGAAAGAAGTGATTCCAGTGATGAGGACAGCAGTGAAGGAATCCATAAGAAATCCAAACCAGAGATCAGTGATAATGAAGACAATGAAGAGAACGATGAAAATGAAGACAAAGATAAGGAAATGGATGAGGAAAGGGATGGCGAGACTGAGGCTGCGGACAAGAGTGCGAAAGCGACTGATATTTTCGGTGAAATGAGTTCCGAAGACGAAGAAGAAGACAATGAGAAGCAAAAGGATAGCCATAAAGACGACGGAAGAGATTCAGACAAAGAGTCGGTCAATGAGAATGAGAACAAAGACAATGAACGCAGAGATGAGGAAAGCGGTGACGAAGAGAATCGAAACAGAGGTAACGATGCGGTCGGCGAACAGTCGTTCATTGAAGACGAAGAGCCGCCGGAAGAGCCGATTCCTGAGACCAGAATCGAAGTCGAAATCCCGAGAATTGTCGCCGATTTGGGAAAAGAAGTGCATTTCGTAAAACTGCCCAACTTTTTGAGCATAGATACGCACCCGTATGACCCCCAGTGGTATGAGGACGAGATCGACGAGGATGAGAACCTGGATGACGAGGGAAGGGCTCGACTCAAACTGAAGGTCGAGAACACAATCAGATGGAGGAATGTTGTCGACAGAGAGACCAATGAACTGAAGAAACAAAGCAATGCTCGGGCCGTGAAGTGGTCGGACGGCACCTATAGCTTGCATTTGGGGGAAGAGATATTCGATATTCACAAACTGAATCTTATGGCCGGAGACAACAATCATCTGTTCATACGACAGGGCACTGGACTGCAGGGACAGACAGTGTTTAGGACTAAACTGACTTTCAGGCCGTTCTCTACGGAGAGCTTTACTCACAGAAAACTAACCCTCTCTTTGGCCGACAGAAGTCAGAAGACACAGAAGATTCGGGTTCTGCCCAATGTTGGCAAAGACCCAGAAGCGCACCGGACGGAAATGATCAAGAAGGAAGAGGACAGACTCAAGGCCTCCATCAGACGGGAGAACAAACAGCGCAGAGTTCGCGAGAGATCGCTAGTGAGGGGTCCGACCGCTTCCTATTTGGAACCGGACGGCGACGAAGACGACGAGGAAGAGGGCATTTCCATCTCCAAGATTAAGAACCAGTTCAAGAGAGGGTCGTTCAGTCGATACCCGGAAGAACCGGAACTGTCGGGCGAAGAGTCGAAGGCAGCCATCGATGACGACGACAGTGAAGACGAGTTGTTTGAGAAGAAGGAACAGAAGAGGAAATCCGTTCAAATCGTCGAAAGTGACGACGAATAGAGTCAACTCTTTCACACATTTTACTAATCATTGTATCAATCATTCGATCATTTTTTGAATCAAATTCTGATTAATATTTTAATTATAACAATAAATAACTTAAAACAGAATTCCTTTAAATTACTTATAAATATTGAGACAATGATTGAAATGATTGTTGTCTTTAAATAATTATAATTATTATTAATATTTTTAAATTAAATAATAAATAGTTTTTGATTTCTATTTAAGTTCCAATTATTTGCGGTTTTATATAAAATATTATATTTTATGAAATAAATTCAATTCATATAAATTGATATTTGAGTTCAAATTGATATCAAATATTAGTGCTATTATTGCAAATTGGATCTGGATAGAAGACTGTGCTTGCTAGAAAGTATTAGGTTAAATAATTGAGCTTTGAATGGAGAAATAAAAATTGAAAACTATTTGAAAAACGTGTTTATTCAGTGCTTTATATGATTTTGAAATGAATGGTACAATAAGTTAATGATTTATAAATTAATGATATATTTTACAAGTCGTTTGTCATTGGATTCATTTGAAAAATGACAATACAATCGATTCATTGCTAACTTTATTATACATCAGAGAAAAGTGTGGAAAAAATTCTATAAAATTCTTTAAAATGAGTTAAAATTTTATTCAAAAAATTGATATAAAGTTTTATAATATAATTGATAATGAGATCCATTTAGAAAACAACAAACAAACGGTTTGAATCTTATTTGGTTTTGTACTCTACTCTTCACATACTCTTAAAAAGAGGACTCAATTAATCAAAAGTACAAAAAAAGATTTGTTTAAAGCTTTTGATAAAAATGCGGCCGAAATATAAAAACTGTTTTATTTAATATTGAATTCAATTATAATAATAATTATTCAAACTTCTAGACAATGAACGAGGATTTGTATCACTATTTTGTCTTCTGATAGAAGATATTCTGTTAGCTGTGTTAGTATTACTGGCGGTGCCATTGCCCGGATTGCCATACCTGACCACTTCGATGGTCGGGTGATGATGATGCAGATGGTTGTGATGATGGCTATGATTGAGTGGTTCTGTCAACGTTGTCACGCCATCCAACTGGTCGAGCAGGTCGTCCACGTGATCATCGTTGAGGGCACCGAACGGAGTACAGGTCGGCATATCGTCTCTGACTTTCTTTATGGCTCTTCTCTTCTGAACGAAGAGACGCGAAGACAAGACTATTAGGAAACAGACTAACGAACCACACAATGACACCAATAGGTATAGTATGAAACGCTCGGTATTTCCTATCGGAATATAAGAATAGGAATTATTTTCATTCAACACAATTCTTACGATAACTTTCAGCAAATTCTGTTATTATTCGGAATTAGTATCGAATATCATATCATTTGTAGAATTCATATGAATTCAGTTTTCAGTAATGAAATTCTTTGAGAAAATGTTATTATATTTTGTTTGAATAAAAATAATAGTAAAGCAATTGTAAGTAAAAATTCTTTAAAATAATAAATCTTTTTAACGTATTTATGAAAGAATTATTGGATTTGATATTCAAATAAAACCAATTGAGTATAAAATTTCTTTTATTGCTTAAGAATTTATTCTTTTATTATATGAATATAATATTTTCAATGTTAGCTTTGCTTCAGTTATAATTTCTTATTGTACTGTATATAAGCTCTGAGACAAATGGAACTGGATATGAGTGTCAATAAATTATATGAGTATAGCGTGACTGAACCCAAAGGTGATAGAGTTCTCATAAAATTTGTTGAGTTTTAGCTCACGATTTGCCCATAAAATCAATGAAAATAAAAATAAATTTCAAAACTAATTTGACAGGAATTGAGGCCTAAATAAGTTTAAATGTTTGATCCGAAACAAAATTCTCTAAACGTTAAGAAAGACATACTTTTAATGAAATTGACGGCTGATATCCAGTCAGATATAAAGCCAATAACCTTTTCCGGCGGTGCGATTAGAGTACAGTTGACATCACTGTCGGCCTCAATATTGTTATTATTTGCAGTGTTTTTCATAACGATATCACTCTTTATGTTAGTCTTCTTCGTAGGAACGATCGCCAGATCCTCTTTGTCTGGTTTTAGCACTTTATATACAGACTCATCGATATGACCAGAAGAATGAGGAGTCGAAGAATGAGGTTCCGGTATATATCTGGGCTCCTCAACAAAGCCCGTGTAATCACTGGTATCAACGCTGTCCTCATTGGACACACTATCACTATTACCACTCTTTTCATTGTCCTGTAGCCCAATGTCTAGCTCTTTGAGCACATCTTTAGGTACACAAGTATAGACTACCTTCAGGTGCAAACGGGTTGACTTGGAACAGCCCGGGTCACCGAATGTGCCAACGTCTACATCGAGTGAGCATTTTTTTCTTCCGTGACACGAACTCATCACTATTTCCGTCGCATAACTCACCTGACATTCTTCTGATCTGCTGTTCAATGACTGGGACAGGGGTTCAGTTGCGGCTGATTGGGGGCATTCGGGCACTCCTGCCGGTGTTGAGCCAAATGCGGCCGAATATATGACAATTCTGGATGACTTGTGACACTTCAAGCGCAGTCTATCGCCTTCGCAGAGGATTTTGTTGTAAAAGGTATCTAAAGAGCGAACCGAAGAACAAATATAGCTATCGCTTGAATGGGAAGAATAATTAGATTAAAGCCATACTCGGTCTGCATTTGAATGCTATTTCTGCGTATTTTCTGACTCCAGGACAGGGATCGATGCCTCCAAATGATTGCGAAGATGTCATGAATTTACAGACCCGTTGCTCACGACATGAAGACTCGACTTTTTGTAGCAGAGAATACTATATAATAGAGTGCATAAAAAGACATTGTTTACATTGAAATCAGCATTTTTTGTCTCTTTCCTCCTTATCTGAATGGATAGCATAACTAAGTTTAAGGACAAACAGACGAAAATACTTCTGAATAGGATTATACTTAACTCCAGTTAAGAGAAGTCAGAAATTATTCTATTTTTTAAACGGATATACATTTCTAACTTATAAGTCATTTATAGTAATAATAATAATAATAAATATCCGCTTTCTATTCAATATCCATTTTCATTCCGTCTTTCATTTATTCCTCCAAAAAAATTATTTCAGTTTTTAATGGATATTTGAGAGCTATTCATGAGTTGGTTCAGAATAACTTTTATCCCTTGACTCTCATTATTCTAATTCTCATGTATTCAGTATTTTCTCCGCAGAAGACAAATAATGTTTTGTCTAATTATATGAAAAACGTCTGAATTTATATAAATAGATGACTTGAAGACTCCAATGATTGCAATGTTTGTTATCTCCGCTGAAATCACAATTCGATAAACAAATTAATTAATTAAAGCTTACTCTCAATGAATCGGATGTCAAACAATCGTTTGTGTCGTTAGAACTCAATGAAGAATTATGTGATGCAAGTGATGAAGATTGAAGAGATGGAGAGGATGTGGGACAGAGTTGATGTGATGGCACAGTGCGCCCGTATTGGGCCAAATAAATGCTTATAACGGTATTTGGGAGACATTCCAGCTTTAATTCTTCGCCATCGCATGCGTGCACTTGAAATGTTCTCAGCGTTCCTGACAATAGAGCTAAAAGATAAGAATTTTGCCAATTATTGCCTTAGATTTTATGCTCTCTTGTGGTATATAATAATAGGATTCTTATCTTATATTCACACAGAATATTATAAAGAATATTACAAAACATGCGATTATATTACACTACACTATATCTGATTAATCATTAAAGACATGCATTCAATGGAAACTAAGTTTATTAATAACTTTATGATTTAGTTTTGACATTCAATTCCTAAATAATTAATAAAAACTAAATAAATACCACAAAACAGCAAAAAACAAACATTAAATTAAACGCTATATAAAAAATAAATTGTAATTAAGTATAAGTATAAGTAATGTAACTTTAATTTAATAAATCAAAAGACAAGCAAAAAGAAAGTAAATAACATAAGAAATGAATTACAGTATTAAATAGTTTTGCTCTAAAGGACATGTCTGTACTTGACAAAATATTCTAATTTTTTAAAATCCTTTTAACCACGATTAAACGATGGGGTATA
>JAQIWA010000878.1:0-23959 GCA_034693305.1 Eueremaeus valkanovi
AAACGCTTCAATTTTGTGTATTACTTCGGGACTGGCCTTCGGCGCCATTTTGAACTAATTTTGATTATTTTTAGTTTGGAATACAAATTATGGATTCAATGTTTACATTGATATATAATTTGTTAAGAAAATCCAAACCAAATAATTTTTATAACAGTTTGAAGTCGTTTCCATATAATTCCCCCCTTTCTGTAGTCTCATAATGTGCTTCCAATAGCTTTGTGTAAATGCTATTATAGGCTATTTCATAGGACTGACCCATTCTTATGGGTATGGTATTCATTACATCCATATTGTGCAGAATATAAGGCGAATGTACGGCAATATGATACTGGTAACCTCTTGTTATGTTCAATGGAAACCAAGTATTGTTGTGTCGGATGGATATTTCAATAGCTTCCAAGTTCAAATGTATATTTCTCCAAGGCTCATTGATTTTACTGAAGAATGTGTAGCATTTGTTCGAACCTATTAGTCAAATCATATTTAATATATTGGCAAAAGTTATGTGGATTATAGAATATGCTTAGAGTTGTGCTTGTTAGTGGCTGCTAAAACAGTTTGTCCACCTGGTTTTCCAAGAATCTTTTAACCGGGTAAATTAAAATAATTCTTACCGTCACTGATGGACTCAATTGGTTTGGATTCATATGGATATGAATACGGATAACGAGTTCTCTTAAAAATGAATGCGTGCGACAAATGGCCGTAATCTGGGTCCAAATCTGACCCGAAATATGTTTGCGGATCAACGAAATCAATGTCAAGACTCAATTCATTGAACATTTGATCAATTGTTTTATTCAACTTAAATGAGTTCAGATTCAAACGTCTGTAATATTCAAATCCGATTTCGTTTAATAAAGTTTTGTTTCCATAATCTTTGCTTGGATTCCATTGACTCATAATTTTTCTATAATTTTCGTAATGATTGTCGTATTGAGGAAATTGTTTGAATAGTTTATCCATTGATAGGAATACCGGCCAACATATAGTAACGGCTGGTATTCGCTTGTATTTCAATATTTCTGCTTTAGAGTAGACTAATGTACGTCCGCTCAAGTAATCCTGGAATAGGACTGTTGTCTGGTATAGGAATCCAATCAAACAAATAATAACTGTCAGAATTGTGCACAAAGTTTTAATGCATGAGCTCAAATATATTCTTAATTATATAGGACAAACTGTCCTTGTTAAGTATCCATGCAAGTTTTAGGTTGGATAGATTATTCATATTTCAATTAATTTTTGAAATAATCTCTCTATCCATAGGCCGGCATTTGGGAAATCGGATTTCCCATGTAGATGGCATTTAGGATATCCTGTGCTGTTACAATATAGCAAAGTGATCGAGTTCAACAAATATAACATGATAATAAATGCAGAGTGAGAGGTGAAAATAACAATGATTAAAATCTTAATCGTAAAATTAATAATTCTGGGTATTATTTTGACCTTTCTTACAGTAAATTGATCGTTACTCAAACTGAATATTTTAAAATATACTGCAATTGATTGGATATAGATATGCTGTCACCGATTAAAGACATGTTTTAAATATCAAGACAAGTAATGAATATCAAAACTGATTTCAAAACTTTTATTTATATTTTTATTGATTATAATTACGAAAATGATATTTAAGAAAACTATTACAGAAAAGGGTGTTCTAATGATAAAACACCCAATGACAAGTATGCTCAAAACTTTTTCTATGAGTTACGGAATTCACCAAAACTGGCTAAAAATTGTCCCAGCAAATTTTTGTACACCACTCGAGCTCCAAGATAGTTTAATATGTTATCCAAACATCCCATTACACGAGCTTGCACATCCCTATATCTTGTTAATAAAATCCTCACCTTATTTATATTGGTATAATAAGGAAAGTTCATGCTGAATTAATTTCATTTATTAACGGGATATTAATGTTTCAATTTAGCCATTAAAGGTTTATGCAAGTGTATAAAACCATACCTGGTTTGAAAATTGCAGAATTGCATCAATCAAGTTCAGGATATATTTAATTTAGAATTAGAGTAAGAAATGAATTCAAAATTAATTTTTGGAAAACTTATATTTTTCACTCAAATAAGTGGCGCTCTCTTTGATTATCAAACAATTGTGTTGTACTGATCGGACTGTTAGGCCATCGGATGAATGCTATGCTTATGATTCAAGAGATGACACGTTTATCGCCGAAAGAGCTACTGATTGTTGAGAGAGCAGTGAAAAGCATGAATGATATGTTGAAAGTGTGACACAAACAGAGCCAAAGCCATAGAGAAGCGGATTGTAGTGTAAAGACATTGCGGGCAGACATAGAGCGCGCCTAAAGCTGTGTTCACTTCATTCAGATTTGTGCTGCAAGAATAGGCGCACTCCAGTCAGCCCTACCAGTCCTACTCGGATTGTATGCCAAGACTGAGCTCATGAGAATTTAGTTGACATTAGCTCATAGTTATCATCGGTTTTCTTCGCATAACAGATAACTGATTATAAATGCTTTTCAAATATAAAACTTTTATTTCTATCGCAAAACAGAATACAAAACAGTTTTTTGTTCTAAATATCAGCTCTACTCAACTCTAATCTAGTTTTTTCTTCAGAAACTCTTAGTTAAACATTTCATGTTATCATATAATTAATTAAAATATTGTGATATAAATTGGAGACAAACAAGAAGTTTGAAAATTCTCACTTGTATTCAGTGTCTGACTATTCTGTATAGTGTGACCAAAAGTAAGAGAAATTAAAGAATATTTTTTTTCTCTCTTCTGTTATGTTTTGAACTTCTTTTTCATTTAAACATTTTAAACATTTATCTTACTTAAGGATTAGCTTAACTTCTGTTCACTCAAACTTCACTTTCAATCTAAAGCCATTAAAACACTTTTTTCTATCCCTTTCTGTTTAGATGTATTGAAGAGATTTATTTCTCAGAATAATAGTGCGAATTATATAAATACTTTGATTTCTCTGAAAACAACACGTTATCTAAAACTGAAATTTAATAACTTTTGTGAAGTTTTATTAAACTTATTGGAAAAACCGGCGATTTTTTGGTAAGTCTTGAATATTTTGCAATCTCTGCTAAACTTAAACTTTTTAAATAATATATTTGAGTGACTTTAAAATTGAATGCATTTATAAATATTTGCTTTTTATCAAAAATTCTATATATATTTGTATTTTACTATTGAAACAAATTTTCAAATATTGTAAACTTTATTTAATTATTATAATCATTGCATTCGTATGTGATTTAGTGACAAAAACTTCCTTATAATGTCTACGAATTTCTTGGTCGTAAAGATATGAATATAAATGTATAATAATATAACTTATGATATAATTAATATAAGTTTGTCTCAAATGCCAATTTGAATCTGAAAAATGAATTCATATAAATATAGATTGATTTATAGATTAAGTTGACTTAAATTATAATTTCTATTCAATTCACTTCCTATTTCGTAACTTTCATTCAGCACTAGTATTACTATTGCAGCACTATTATACCGGTGTTACACGAAAAAAGAGAATCTGAACTTGATTTCTAACAATGTTTTAAAAGTGGATAAAAAATATTTGCCAAACCTTAACCATGTCAATTATGTGAGCAATTTGTTCAGACACAAAGCATTGGCATTCTCGGAGAGACAGTACAAATAAATTCAAAAAACAGTGTTAACTTTAATCATTAACGTTTATGCTTGGTCAATGCACTTATGAGATAAAGTTCCAATAAGTTAGGCTTGAAATGAAATCAATTAATTCTAATTTAAGGCAAATTTTCATTCTTTTAACTTTGGTCTCAACATAACTGATTAAATATCAAAATTGATGTAAACAATACCATTGCGTAGACCAAGGGTACTTTTCTGCTTATACTAGTCCTGAGTTATTTATTAGACTCAACACTCTCTGAAATAAATAGAGATTCAGACGATTAAGAATTCAATTATAACTTAATTAAAATTAAGACTTATTTAATCAAAATTCGTATAAAAACAGACAAAATAATTGAGTTTAAAGCTCAAGGACAGTATGATTTGTAGAGTGGAACTTAATTTATACAGCTAATTCTGGGAAAGAAACCAAATTGATTATTTGTATTGAAGCTCAATTTATAAAAATTATTTTTCCAGTGATTATGATTATGTTAACATTTATAAATGATCAAGGTCGACCATCGTATGAGCTACATTCAATTTCCAATAGCAAAAAGCTGTTCATTCAATTTTCTAGACTTGTGTTGAATTAATTAAAGTTATTTTACACTGAGTTGGGATTAGTAACGAATATTCTCTTAATTTCTCCTTGATGCCTTCCTTAATTTGACTCGGAATCCTTTTATAAGCATATGAACCCTTTGGGCATCTCTGCATCAAATGGTTTATCTAATGGTTATATCATTGATCATCCATTATATATATGTTTTCCATTAAATGTATATTTTTGTTGAAATAATAAACAAATACTCAAATGTTTGACAGAATATCAAAAGTTGTCTCTATTTTCCTGGTCTTCAACTAATTGAGCCTAAAATATGTTATTTGTTCAGCGCTTATATTTGCCTCAAAATATCAAAAGAACTCCAGAATTCAAATATCTAATAATTCTTTAATGAAATTAGACTATATTGTAATGTAGACAGATATGGAGGTGTACAGTGCTTGCCATCTCAACAGTTGCACTCTTGAATTGCGCGCTCAAAATATACATTAAATTAAAAACCATAAAGATTTTGAGCGCGCAACTGTTGAGATGTCAAGCACTGTACATGCTCATTCTCTATGCACGCATTTGCCTGTTTTATCCTATTGTTAATCCAAGACCAGTCAAACAAACCGTTTGCTCACAAGTCAGTAATAGACTGAAGTACAAGACTTTACAAATAAACTGAAGTTAAAAACAAATATTTATAAAATTAATTTTTAAAAAGAAATTCAATTAAAAAACTATACTTTCAAACAAAAAACATTTCGTATCCAAATGTGAAATACGATTACATAATCTGAAAAGAAAAAAAAATAAATATTATTTTTATAATTTCTGATATTTATTAAACGATTGGTTACAGAAAATAGTTTCACATAATTAACATTAAAAAATAGTTTTATTTTCCGATCCATATTCACAGTCATTATTGATATAAGAATTTATAAATAAGTTCATTGTATTTCTGTCTCTTATTTTTGTGACAAAAATATTTTCGTAGCTCTACTAAAATACGGCTGAAATTGAGAATAAAGAGCTGTCTTATAAATATAGTGATTGTCTTATTTGAAGATCACATGCAATGATTGTTTTCTCCAATAACAGACTTAACTACTTATTTAGCACAAAGTCTTTCATTTAATATATTTCTAAAAATTTTCGCAACGAATGCAGAATATTCTTACGGAAAGCCGTGAATACATCGAATGCAAACACATTTTCTATTTTTATTTGACTGAAACAACTATTTGACTGAAATTTAAAATCAATTGGAAAGTCGGGTAAAAAATGTGATTATTTATACAAAGCTCTACAAAATTGTTCTACAAATTGAATTGATTTGCAAAGTCTATACTGCAGTACACATACAGAGAGAAAAAGTCTATACATTAAGTGAGAATAAAAAAAAATACTTTCTTTTGATTCAGATCTAGAATTTCAATGATCTCTGGAATAAAAGCCAGAATTAATTGGATGTTTTTGACTCATAATTTGTTAGACAAAAGCGTTTGAATCGCTTCTCAGAATTGGGATAATTGCTGATTGAATTAAACGATAAAATCTTTTTAATTAGTCCTCAAATTTGTTTTTATAAAAATCTTTTCAACAGTATTTCAGACATCTCTCTGTCTGTCTGTCTCTCTCTTTATCCTCTACTTTACTCTTTGTTGTCTTACCAGAGATGTTCAGAGCAAAATTCAGATAGCCTAGAACAACTCTAAGCTGGATAAAATAGCCAAATTTTTAACAACAATTATATTTATCAAATCTAAGCTCCAATTTACCAAGAAATTATCCTGAACCAAAATGAGCCATAAGCACAGTACCCAAATTCAAACTATGTGGATCACATCCCTGTAGTTGGACAGTTTTAACGAGACTAATTATGAGCAATCCTTTATTTGCTTCAATCGATTTGAATTGTTAGACAACAACTAATATCTCAGTTCATATCCATTATAATTGAAGAGAAAAACAACAATTAGTGGTTCAGAACATTTGATGGCATATCATATCCAGTGCTCATATGTCTGAAGATTAGCTCATTTCTCATTTGACTGAATACAATATTAATGACTTTATTTCTTTTCATTCTATACTTGATTTGTGCAAAGCATTCAATATTAATAATTAAATCAATTAATTTAAATAAATGACAGAAAAATAAATTTAGTTAATTAGCAAATTTGTAAATATTATATAATTCCGAAACTTATTTTTCTAAAAACATTTTTATCAAATTTAATGTCAAAACATTATATTAGAGTCCGAATAAATGTCATTAAAGAGCAAATATAATGTCATAGAAAGACAAACTCAATATTTACTGTACATCTGATGCCATAATATTCACAAAAATGCTGAAAAATTTCTGGTTTAATGTAATTATAATGACTTAATTAATATATTAGTATTAGGGATGTATTGGGTATTTCAGTCGAGAATTTTTATCACAAAATTATTATTACATTAATGCAAGTGATTAAATATTTAAGAAAAACTAACTTTTGAGCCGTATATTACAAATTAAGCCGATTTTGCGTTCAATTTATTTATTTTTCATTTGAATAGCGATTTTAAGTTGAATTTTGAAATTAAACATTAATTAATTTTTGCCAAACATTTCCCAAATCTATGAGAAAACTAATGATTAACTTGGTTGGTCTATCTATGCGAACATTATGGCCTTCATTAAAGAAAAATTCAGTTCAGTTCAGTTTATTTAAAGCATTCATTTTGATGCCGACAACTGTATGCACAGCATATCTAAACCGATCTGATTCTGACGTTCTGTTTATTTTACACTTAATTTATCATTTAATATAACAATTATATAGAAAAAGGTCTTATTTAATGAAATTTTTTATTGGCGTCAATCAAACCATTTGTTCAGAATTGCTGTGAAAATGGTTTCAACTGTTCTGGTAATTAAGTAGACAACTCGTATAATCTCTTCTTTATAAATATTGCTTTTTATTTGACTGTATTTTAATCTCTATTTAATGTTAGCTTTTTTAGGATTTTCATAGTATTTTTCATTTGTATAGAAATTGATTTTATGTTTCAATTTCAAGAACAAAAAGATGAAAAAAAGTTATGAAAATTTGAGAAATTATGAATTTTACAATAAAATAGATTAGATTTGGAAATGCCTTTTCATTCAGTACACTATTTCATACTCTATTTTGTTCTAAAAGTCTGTCTCTGTTTCCAGAATTAATGATTCAATAAAGACCTTAACATTGTTTTCTGATAATTATGTTTCGATTTTATTATTTAAGTTTAAAAAATTAATTCTTTCATTATTTTAAAACTTTTGTTTCGGACTTAAATAATAAAAACTTTAAGTGAAATAATAAAAAATATAATTGAAATTAAAGGCGTTAGCGGTTCGGGTGAAAAGAAAGTCATAATAAGGAAGAAAAATATTTTTATCTCAATTTCTATTTCAAAAAATGATATAATTATTATTATTTCTCATATGAATACTGAATTACTGTCTGTATTACGTAATGACAGACTCTATTGGAAAATAATTTATTAAAAAAAATACTTTTCATTTCATAACATAATCACAAAAGGAGTGAATTTTTTCAATTATTCAGTTGGTCTGCATATGTTATGATTGCAATTCATTTGAATTAATTGAATGCGAAAAAAGAATTTGAATTTTTATAAATAGAAATTTAAATAATAATAATTTCTATTCACGAAAATCGCTTTTTATCACAACTACAGTTAGTTTTCCCGATTTTATTATACGTATTCATTCATCCGATTTCAATATAATTGTATTCAATAGTTTCAGTAGTTTTTTATTTTTTTTTTAATTCTAATATTAAGTGTGTTTTTGTGCGATAAGTATAAATAATTAGCATTCATTAGGTTATTAAGGGTGACCAAGGTATCATTTCCGCATTTCTGTTGTATGTGAAACAATGTATTCAAATGTAAAAATTGATTCAAGTTTATATTACTCTTATTTGAGACCATAATTAACTCAGATCACCTTTTAATTCAACTAGATTTATTATTAGGACATATTTGACTTGGTCAATATTAATCGAATGGGTGGATGACATTTATTTAATCGGATGGAAATATTTTCTTTATTCTTAGAATTTTATCTAATTTTATATCAAATTTCAATTAATTCTGATTTAGTTAAACAGAATCCGAAGTGAAATATAATGATTATATAAATTGGGCTCATTTTATATGGAAAACCCTTCTATACACGTGAAATACTAGTGCTCAAGGATATTGTATTTCCCATAATTTCGAAACTATTTCATAAAAATGTTAATCAAATTTGAATATACAATCCGTTGATTATAATTATTTTGTCCTTCAGTGTCAATAAGTTTTGCAATACTAATAGAGACTATCTATTATAATATTCTATACTGTACTGTACTGGGTAAGATTCTTATTAATAAAAGACTATTATATTATATAATATGAGATAATTTAATGTTAACCGTCAGTCAAAATAGCAATTTTGCACTTAATATAATCAGAACTCCATTTAAGTTATAAAATCAAATTTGTATTCAAGAAAAATTGTTATTTTTTCCAATTCTTGATATTCTGATAATTCCTATTATTCCTTGATTTCTAAATCTGTGTCCAAAAACAATAAACAATGAATGAAATCGACGATAATTATTGAGCATTTGTTAAGATAAATAAAGATTTTTTTTTGAATAAGAAAATGCTTTTGCGTTCACTCGTGAAAAGAAATCGTATATAATATACGGTAATTGTTGTTGAAGATTATGTTTGTCTGAACACAAATCTATTCAATCATTTAAAGTGAAATCGGCTTTTAGTGCAAACGAGTCAAAAAAAAGAGCGAAACAAATACTAATATATTGAGAGAACATATAATTTCCTATTTATTGGACAGAAATAACAAAGAATTTTAGTCTAATAGTGAATAACAAAGTGTTCGCGGATTTTGTTTCGCAATAACTTTGTCAAACGTATAGTGCATTACATTGTATTGGATTGTATTCGTAAGAAACTAATTATATGATTGAGAAAATTGATGGTAAAATATTACACCTCTTTCTCTGTTCGCTTCCATCTGCTCAATGCCAGTGCCCGACACAGTAATTGTCTGAATATCTTATTCTGGTGTAGAGTACAGTACAATACAGTACTCTATATTGCAGTACATTATTCTCTGCTGTAATGGCTATACAATAAAGGAATATAAGAATAAAGCGATCAAACTGTGCAAACATTATATGAGCGCTCAATACGTCAGTTCAGCTGATATTATATTCTGTAAAAAGTGTTACTTTTAGGGCTAATCACATGTGGCCTATCAGTGACTGAGCAAACAAATATGTAATAACCAGAAAGTGGTCATTCAATGCTCGCGACTAAGTCTGACTTAAGAAGACAAGACTGACGATAGGCTTTACACTCATATATACAGTATATATACAGAACAAATAACTTTAACGATAAGAAGTGTTTCAGTGTTTCAGTAGTTTTTTCTCTACAGTTAGCAAAAAAAAAGTACAAATTTCTAGATTCGAATCGTATGAGTAAATCTGAGAGAGCTCTGAAATAAATGTCACTTTATTTAGTCCATTAGGTCTCGTATAAGAGTTACAAATTTGTCGGAGTAGACGATGAGCTCCATTACCACTCCATCATCGTTGTAGTTGTCACACATTTTTGAAACATTTTCATCCGAAAGGTTAGGTTTAGAAAAGATTAAATATATTTTTTCATCAATGAGTTTGAATTATAATTCAATCATTCAGTCGTTTCCGCAAATTTGAGTCTTTTATCGAAATTGTATTAAAATGTTTACAATTATAAGCATTACTTATATTTCATATGTACTGTAAGTGTGAAATATGCTGCCAAAGAAATTTTCAAAAAATAAATAAATTTTCAGATATTTATTGATAAAGTCGTTTGAAATCGAAATAAATTGCAAAAAGGTTCCCAAAATAGGATATTTCGCAAAATAGGATATAGCGTCAGATCGGATATCAAATCAATTTATTCATTATTTTCCCAACAAATTGATAGTTATTTTTCTCAACAAAAGTTTAGAATCGCTGGAAAACTATTGATATATACAGTATTGCTATAACTTATACTGTATTTAGTATAGTCTATAAGCTATACATCTATGCAGTATATACTGTAAAACTACGAGTCTAAAAGTGGCCTGGCTAAACATTTGCCTATCTTTAGCAAATGTCTGCTCACATTCTTTTGCAAAAGTTTATCCTTGAGTTGGTTATGCTTGATCAACTCATAAAATTGAGAATTCACTTTGAAAAGTAATCCATTGAAAGAGTGAACAAAAATTGTTGAGAATTCTCCAAATATACAGATCTGTACTATATTTGCTCTAATGATAGATAAACTGCTGATCGGATGTCAGGAATTTCAAGGTTTCGAAGCGGAAAGTAGTGAAGACTAAAGTCGGAAAAGTAGACCAAAATTTCAAAGTTGATACTAGAGTTAAGATGGCGTTTGAGGTAATTAATCATAATTTCCAGTAAAAGACAATGTTTTAGATCAATCAAATCGAGAGACGAAAAAAAGAGAACAATTCGTGAGAGTCTATGAGTCTATGATATGAATTGAATAAAATATAGAGAAGGCGTTCGTAATCCCATTAAGAGCTCAAACTCTAATCCTGGGAGTGATTCCTGGCATCCACTCTCTTATGCGACCTCTATTCACAGTTTCTCTCTCTCTCTCTCTCTCTCTCTCTCTCTCTCTCTCTCTCTCTCTCTCTCTCCCTCCCTTTCTCTCTCTCTCCCAAACACTTTTGGTTTACTTTTTTTTCATTAGTTTCCGAATCCATAAATGAAAGTCAGATACAAACGAGTGTTTTCTGAATGAAATCTTATCAAATATAATGTAGAGGACTGGACAGAGAGGACCGACAATAATATCAATCATAATTTATAGTCAGTCCATAAAACTATAAATTATTAGAGAAGATGTAATCGAATTAATTATAGTCGTATTCACATTGACATTGCTATACATTTTCGAGTCTAAACCCTATTTTTATTGGAGACACAAAAGATGTTATTTTTGTTTTACCCAAAAAATCCATTAATTTTTAAACAAATAATTGATTTCTCTATAGTAGCCATTTATTGGACTGTAATTGACAATAATCCCTGTGCTCTTCAATAATTAAACTAAACTAATTGTTTGAAAACTCAATGTTAAGTGTAAAGTATGCATTGGTAAGGGATCACCGAATGCACTTGATCACATTTGAGACAGAGTTTGGATACAACTTATTATAATTAGAGCCTATTTTTGACACTACTCTTATGCAATGGATGTTATTTCACATGTACTCAAAGGGAGAGAGAATTTATAAAACTTTAGATTCAAATTGACATTACAGTGCTTGACATCTCAACAGTTGCACTCTTAAATTGCGCGCTCAAAATATACATTAAAATCAATATATATTTTGAGCGCGAAATTCAAGAGTGCAACGGTTGAGATGTCAGGCACTGTATATTTGAGAGCATTGACTGTGAAATTCTATACAGTATAGAATTAACAAGAGCATTTCATCCAAGCAGAAATACAAGAAGAATTATAAAATTCTATATTAAATTATCTTGCTTGAATTGTGGAGAAGATTGCATTTGATACATGCATTGGAAATATATATATGAACAAGGGGCTTTTAGAATATTATCCTTTTTTAAACGCTTTTGTATTTTGAAACTGTTCTGAATAGCACAGTAAGGATTGGGAATGTAAGCGAATTAGCTATACTTAAATCCATTTATAATTCATAATTTTAATTCAAAATTCAATTCTAAAAGTATTTTTCAAATCTAATTCAATTCTGGATATAATTTATGAATCACTGAACCGAACCGTATATACAGTATAAGTCGTTATTATTATGAATCGGAAGAGAAAAAAATGTTTTAAATTATGAATAAAAATCTTAAGAATAAAGTTTTTCGTCAGATATTTATTCATAAGACTTATTATGAAATTCCAAACAATAGTTGTATTCATAAGAATAAAATCAATTGAAAATGAATTGAATATAAAAATATTCTTACATTTAATTTGTTTTATTTTCAATACTTTCAATGAGCGCGTGATTTAGTTTAATAAATAAGGCTTATTATGAAATCAAATACTATGTACAAGAAATACATCAAAACTGTATAACAAATATAAAAGTATAAGAAATTATTCTCTGATCTACCAATTCATGCATAAAATTCTTAGTCATTAATTATTACATAAGTTTTGCGAATCAAGAATATTCTATAAGAATATATTAAAAACTGAGTTTCGTCTAAGAAGTCATTAGAAATAATATTCATTAATCAAAGTGAGATTTTTTAGCCTTAATATAACTGAGAATTTGTTGATTTTCTTACAGTAAATAAGTCACAGATCATCTGAATTTGCAAACCTGTAGTGCATTTGATATAATAGATAGAAATATAAATTTAATTTCTTCCGTCAAATACAAAATTTTCAAATTTCAAAACACATACAAAATTGAGTTCTAATTAATTTCTCAGTTTTTCCTCTTCTTATTCTCTATCTAATGGTAAGTCCAGGCAGTGCTGACAATGGCTTTTGTCTGACATATCTCACACATAACTCACAAAAAAAAAATTCAATTCAATACCAGAATGAGAGACGAAGAATGAAAAATAGAATAATAGAGAATAAGTATTTGAAAATTCAATAAATGAAAAGAAAAAAATTCTATATTAAATCAAAAGTCAGTCACAAACAGATGAAATCAAATAAAAGAATAGTGTAATTAAAATTATCGACCGATCGATGTCTTACTTCTGCTGTTATATAATCTGAACTGTAATCCGATCTATTCAATGAATTTTCGATTAAACCCTAAAATTCAAAATACAATATCCGATTGCATACTATCTATCATTGCATATAATACGTGGATCAATCCAATAAACACCACAATTCCTTATATTGATCCTTTCTGATCTTTCTTGATAATAACAAGAATGAAATTGCAACAAGCATGTATCATATTCTTCATTCGTAAGATTCAATGAGCACTAATCAGGCAGATATTTCGAAATTTGATATGTGTTTTCAAGATTCAAGTTATTCGTTACGTGGATGATATAACGAATTTTCTATTTTTCATCAGAAACATCCGAATAATATATGAAAAGACAAAAAAGTATCGATACTTTCACGTCAACTATCATATAAATAGACTCCGAATTGAATGTCCAGAAAATTCTTGTGTTTTGCAGAGAAAAAAGTGTTGAATGGAGTGAACAAAAATTGTATTTCTCTCAGACAGTAGTGTACAGTAGTATACAGTACTCTGTGTTTTATTTTCTAATAATAGTGTTCAGAAAGTCCTGCAAAACCGAAATTACATTTATTTTTATTACTCTATCTTTTGTTTGATTCAGTTTCGTATAAAAGGCGACATAAGATGTCATTGACGACAAAAAACTATACAATCGTCTGATATATAGCTGTGAAGAGCAAGAGATTTATGGTTGTGAGCACTGAGACGACTGGACTTCCACAGCACATCCCAATCATGACAGTAGTGAGCCGTGAATGGGAACTGGTCTTCAAGAACAAGCGATGATAATTGTCGGAGCCATTGGCACCAGTGCTAACAGTAGTGTCACAATCGTTAGTCTGTTCGGCCCTAAGCAGCACCAGAACTATGACAGAAAGTGAGTCAACAAATCTGTTATCCATTCCATGTGTATATCCAGTCATCGCAAGCAATGTTCAGCACAACAACCGACCGGTTCTGCTCTTATTGACGATTATTATTATATTAATGTCCACTTTAACGACCGTCAGTCAACATGCCAGACAGGTAATTACATTGTGCCGGTGCCAACACTCTAACATACTGTGCACATTACCCGTTCCCTTAGCAGCTGAATATTTGTTGGAATTTATGATCTTATTCTGTAGTTAGTCTAATGACTGCTATATTCTTAAACCAATTGCAGACATCGGAAAATCGGAGTTCATTTTGATATCTGTCAGTTCAGCACAAAATTTGTTTCAACCAAAACATAATATAATATAATATACAGTAGTTTTGTCGCTAAATCTGAACCAATACAGACGAGTAGATCGTTTTTCTCCAGTTTATTATATTATTATATGTTAACACAAATGTTCCCAAAGGACTGGCTTTTCCTTTAAATCAAAACTAAGAATATATTAGTTTTTTAGACTTTTTTCTTCGCTTTTTTCTGAATTATTTATGAATTTAGGCTAATCTTCTCAAACATATTCCCCGATTATATATATATTTATATATAGCGTATATTTCGCATACATTCTCTCTATCTTTTGTGTGGAAGACATCAGAATATATATTATGTAATAAATATTCACAAACAGAAAAAAGTCATCTAAAATGATGATCAGATATGAATAGAAAGGCATTTACTCACAACTGATCACAATATTAATACTAATCGAAATTATATGCATCCTTACAGTCAGTCGACTCTTAGCTAACAATCGTTGAGAACAGAAATTATTTCTCTTATTGTTTAAGTCAAACATTAATGAAATGAATTATTTGATAGTAATATAAAAATGTTTAAAAAATCTGATATTCATATCATTTATAGGATTTAGTCGTTTAGCAAAAAAAATATATAGCGTTTGGAATAAATTTCTATTTCATTCATACTATTTATGATAAGACGAATAAAATTTCTTTTTTCTTCTGCTTTGGATAGAAATGCTATTCATTTTTCCCATTGATTCCCATCCGAACCAATAGATATGGAAATACAATAAATTGCATTCATATACGGAATGTATTGAAAAATTATATTTAGGCTCCGATCAAATTATGATAAAATATTTTTTCGATCTATTTATGAAAGTATAGTCCAGTAAATGTACGAATCTATATGTGTGGCACCAGAACTCGATTCTTGAAAAAGTAATTCATATCACATATACTCCTATTCTCTATCGTTGGCCATAAATATTGATTTTATTCCAAAATTATACAGACTTTCAAACAAAAAATATATATAAATAATTGATTTTTAACTTATTGTATATTTTCATACATTAAATAAAACATCTCAGAGTGTGGCCACAATACCGGGTGATTTAGTAATAGGAGCACTATTTCCCGTACATCTCACTCCGGGTCCAAAACAGGCACAAACCCGCACCTGTGGTGATGTTCGCGAACAGTATGGCATACATAGAGTTGAGGCCGCCTTCCAGACCATAGACAACATCAATAAAGACGATTCAATTTTGCCGAACATAACCCTGGGCATCGAAATCCGGGACTCGTGTTGGTATTCGGCCATAGCTTTGGAGCAAAGCATTGAATTCATTAGAGACGCGATGGCGGCCAGTGATGAGAAGGCGGCCACTTTGCAAGAGAGCCTCAGAGCCAACAACCAGACCTCGATGGCTGTGGAACAGTCCAATGTGAATGCAGGAAAGGTGCTCAGGACCAATCCATTCATATCGCCGCTCTCCCCGTTTGTAAAGGCGCCATTCCTTTTCACGCCTACACTAAACGCCAGTGCAATTTGTCCGAAGTCTTTCAAAAAAGTTAAAAATATTGTCGGTGTCATTGGCCCGGCTTCGAGCACAGTTACCATTCAAGTAAGAGTTCTACTGTAATTGAATGCCATATTTAAAATGAAAGATATTTTTGTTGCTCTACTTATGCCGTCATTCAAAACATTTGATTAATAGATGAGCTGACCCTCACTTATATCATATAATAGTTCTGTTTATTTGCTTCCCTTTTATATCGATTTTTGCTTTTCATCCATAATTGAGAATATTTTCTATTTATTTATCATTAGTTTAAAACATTTCGAATATTTACTTATAAACTAATGATTTATTTCTGTAAACAATTTAAATAATATTCCTCTGCATTCTTGGCTTCGACAGAGATGAGCAAGGTTGTAGTGTAGCTCAAATATTCAGGATTGAAATGCTTTTAAAATATTTTCATAAGGAATGCCTTGAAAAATGGGTTTATTTTTAGATTAGGTTATATTAATGAAAAATCAAGTTAATTCAGCTAATTTAAGCTAAGCTCAAACATTTTGTTTGCTTTTCATTGATATCTTCAATGAATTTTCATCCAATAGTCAGTGATAAATGATATTCTGAGTCAGAGATCTTTTTTGTAAAATTATATTTTGTTTTGAATAAAACTTTTCTGAAACTAGAAATATGGGTCGAATTCAATGCAAAAATACAATATTAATCACAAGTTTGTGACAAATATTAATTTCGATAATCTATTTATACATTATTGATATCAATGAACATTTTTAAACATATATTTTAAGCACAAGAATATACAGTATTTTCTATTGAAATACTATAATATAATATACGGTATTGTAATATTTGAGGTCAAGAATGGTCTGGCGCTGACATTACAAACAGAGTAATTGTTTCTCCTTGCTCACTGTATTGTCTCAATTTAAACTACCAAAAATCAATAGAAGTAGCATAGGCACGCTGTTTAGTAATGAACTATTTATAAAAACAAGCTTGTTCCAAAGTTTCCTATGCACTTACCATTTGCCAGTGACTGACAGATTGCGATGAGTCTAATCTGTTATACAAAAATAAACATCCTGGATTCTTCTATTATGATCGTAACTATCAATATTAGTAGAATTATTGCATAAATATTGTATTTGAGTTAAATTTAATTCAATATAAATCAATCAATTTATAGTTGAGCTCAGATTCATATTGAATATAAGAATTTCTTATTTATTATTATTTAATTGATTATGAGTTGCAATATATTTGAGAACAGGTTAAGAGAAGTTTAATTATTTCTGTGCTTGAGATTCGCTTTCAATTTAATGATGAATAGTTTGATTAATGAAAAAATGCTCCAAAAATATAGACAATTTGCAGATTATGTTTGAAACTTGAAATGAATCGTAAAATGATTTTGAAGACTAATAAGAAAATAATTTTCTCTAAAATATTAATTTTGATATATTATAAGAGAAATGCATTTAAATTCAATTTTCAGAGAAATATTTTGCAAATCTAATCTAAAATAAAGTTTTTTATGAAAAAGTGTTTTATATTACTCTCTACTCAAGTTTCATATAGAGAATACAGAATATATCCGAATATAATATTCTCTTCAGAAAGTATGGCATAATTTATAAGCATTAGGTCTGATATTTATGCGATCACTCACTTTGTAAGCCATCATAAATCCAAAAATATTTTCAAATAAAATAATCAAAAAATAAAAAAGTTCCTATACCCGAGAGCATTTTTAAACTATAGCCCTGCGCACAATTTTATTCTCATAAAGTACTCGAAAAACACTATAGTATACAAAAAAAATGTTTTATTTCGTACTGTATTTGAAATCCTTATTCAGTTATTAATGAATTTGATTTGAATCGTGTATTTCAGGTCCAAAATCTGCTGCAATTGTTTAATATACCACAAGTAGGCTATTCAGCGACGAGTCGGGACCTGAGTATAAAGTCGTACTACAAATACTTTCTGCGTGTCGTGCCATCAGATCTACTTCAGGCCCGAGTTATGGTAGATCTCGTCAGAAGTTATAATTGGACTTACATTTCGGTTGTTTACACTGACGGTAAGCATTTGACACATTTTTCTTCACCACTTCTTTCATATTTGTCGCGATATGTGTCACAAGAACTCTATACATAAGGATATGCCGTATATTGTGTTCAGCAAAAGCTGATCCAAAATAAAAATCAACAAAACTTTTATCCTTGACTTCACTTTATATCCAAACAGAAAATAAGAGGACTATATGTTTGCACACAATTTCTCATTTCCTTCATCTCAGACATGATTTTCATCACAATATTTATCAGCGATTCTTAGCCTTCAATACATTTTCTCTTTTCATATATGATATGATATTTCAATTAAAACACATAAAAGTAATGCTATTTTTTAATCTCCAAATGTTTTAATGGATTTCCTCTTTCTCTCAATGAACTCAAGGGATGTCTACTTTCTATGAGTAATAGGTTTTACTGAACTTTGTTTTTAGTTTGAGCTCTGGTTTTTCACTTTTATGTTTTCTATTGTTTCTTTGGTTCCAAATAGGAAATGGATATAATTTTCTGTTTGCAGTTCAATATAAATAATTGATTTTTACATTTTTTTTGTTCGGTTTCTATAGCTTTATTGAATTCTGGTTTTTTTTCTATATTTTATTATATTTTGTTTGAGTCGTATCTTCTTCACTAAATATGGTTTTTATTTTTGTTGAACAAAAATATTTGTTTTAAAGAATAACAATTCGTATAATATTTTGCTTCACTTTTCTCTGTAGTTTTGATTCATTGTCTTATATAAAAATAATAGAAGAGAACAATAAAATATTTTTAATATAACTTATCGTATTATATGTAAAATATTTGATATCCGTTGCAAGAATAAACATAAACAAGCCCTAATCATTTTACATCAACTCCTCTTTTTTTTCGTTTCAAAATTTGACTTGTCTTAGAAAATCAATTTCAACGACAGTCTAATCAGACAACAGTCAGCTTAGATTTTATTGACAACTAAAGTTACTTGATTCTTTGACTATTTGAATTACTCCCACGTACTTAACATATCAGCATAAATGATAGCATAACATAAAAATAATATAAGTTTACTTCAGGTTTATAAACATTAATAATAGATTTCATGATCTTTTAGTTATGTGCAAGGGTGTAGGCGATTAATAATATAATTCGATATAAAAATCAATTTCTATTTTAATAAAAGCTGAGTTTAAAGCAATATTAATAATATTTTTTTAGTCAATTCTTTTATACAAACACTTAACGGAAAATATAAGCAAAAAAGTTAGTTTGCATTCTATAGTACAATACATTATATTGATATATTTAGCCCACCTACATCCCACATAATATTATTTGGGTGACCAGGGTCCTTACACTCCTATATAAGAACTCGGTTTTTACACTTTTGTTTGAGTCAAACATATTGAAGCCTTTTAATTATATTGTGCTTGATATCTCACGGTGTTAGAACGGATCAGAGTGTTTATCGCTTGATTACCCCACGTGTCTGCCCTGCATATAAATATATACCATCAGTATCTCTATAGCGAGTCTCATATATTACTCAAAAACATATTATTTATTTTCCCTTTTCTTTTAAGAGCATATTATTTTCAGATCTGATTATATATTTCTAAATCAAAATAAGCATCGAATGAATGAATGAATGAATGATTGGGCAAAATAATAACTAAACAACTTTGTACTTAGGATTCAAACATCTCGACTATGTTTAGCCCAAATAGAAAATTATTATATTTATTGAGACTTTCAATAATCGAAAAACAGAACTAAAATAATTTATACACTTATAATGCAAATTATTATGGTAATTCAGCTTGTACAATTATGGTCATTAATGATTTATTGAGGTAACCATGGCGACAGGGTAAGCCATTCAATATTAATATTGGTTTTTAAAGAAATTATTTGTAAACAATTATAATTAGAGGAAATAACTTATAAATTATTAAGACTTAAAACTGGAATTAAATGATAATTACTTTTGAATTTTGATAATGAGTGAGATAAATGACCACACTGGCCACTTTCTATTTTCCAAGAGTTTACAAAATAAAAAGCAAATAAAAATTATATCTTTTGTGTATCTCTTCTTAACTGTAAGTATAGATACTTTTGACGTCAAATTGTCGAAAGATTTTTAAAGTTTTCCGAAAAACGTCCGGAAATTTATTTTCATTGTATTGAATGAAAAGATATATTTTTATTGACTTCAAAAAACTGGAATCTTATTGAAGCAAATTCTGAGAAATTCATTCTTTTCTTATGTGTCACTTAAATTAAGAATGATAAGTTTTTAATCTACTTCTACAGTATATATATATATCTCTTTGAATTCCTTTGACATTGAATTGAAATTTAGTTTATTTATGAGAAAAGTTTAATTTGAAGACTCGACTGGAATTCGGAAAAATTAAAATGAATTTGTGTTTAATTGTTCGCATTTTATATAACTTTTATTTAATTGTTTTTCTCATTTGAATGCATATTCTGTTTAACTTTAATTTAAAATATTTCTCCGAATAATAAACCAAATTCTGAAAACATTTATTACGGACTCAGAAATAATGTGTTGTGACTACAGATCAGACTAATTGTGAACATAAGTAAAGTTCAGATTAAATGTATCGGAATTTTGTTTGCAATTAACGCTAATTAGCGTTTAGATCAGCCAATCCTAATAGTTTAAACACTATCCATCATTTAAAAGCTTTCAACAAAATAATCATATAGTTTGCCCGTCTCATTCTCCTGGTGATTCCATCTTCATTTTCGTCACAAATCTTTTTATATTTTAATTTAATACTATTAAGCATATCATTAATTTAATTGAACCTGGCTATCTCCTTTGAACATAGCTAATATGTGATTGTCTGCGTCCAAATGAAAGGGCATTTATTAAAATTAATGAATAGCTGAAGAAGTTTTAAATTATAAGACATTAAGATTTATTGAAAAACTATTCTCTACTTAATTATTTCATTAGATGACTGAGTGGAGAGAGAGAGAGAGAGAGAGAGAGAGAGAGAGAGAGAGAGAGAGAGAGAGAGAGAGAGAGAGAGAGATCTAAAATCTTAACAATTGTTTGATTGGCTTGAAATGAATGAAACATAAGATTTGTTGAATTATTCTGAATATATGATACGAATCCCGAAAGACATTAAGCAGACTCTAAATTATATTGAAGTGAAGAGCACATACACACTGGCACATAGACATGAATACATTTTGCCTGTGCTATGAGCACAGGACCATCAATATATACTATACTGATCTAATTCTTTAGAGTTAATCACTACGACTATTCATTATCCTCTACTCTGAGCCACACTATAGGGCGGAGTAATTCAACTAAACATCCAGTGATGGATATGACTCCAGAGTTGTATTAGACTTATAGAAGTTATTGGTGTAAAGATCGTTATCTATCTGTGCCACTGGAACTGACACTCTCTCCGACATTAATAGAATAGATTAGAACTGAATATTCAATAGAATATAGAATTTAATTAAATATAAGACTTAATGAAAATGAGTTTTAAATTTTTTCTTCTTTTCTTTCGACTCTGTCTTACAATAGAAATATAATTAGATTTTTAAGAAATTCATTAAAAAAAATCTTTTCATAATATAAAATAATGAACTCTTTTTTCGTTGCAAAGTTAGAGGACATGACTCTATTTTCTTATAATTTCTAATTTATTCAGATTAGATAAGTTAAGATAATTAGAAGTCAACACTTTATTGTTATTACTGAACATCTATTATATAATTAGCTGAGGTTTACACTGCAGTGTAGTCTCACTGCAAGTCCTATACTATTGAATATTTAGTCGTCTCTATTGTCTCCTCTTTTCAGCTAAAGTCGACTCAGTCTACGATTAACTCGATTTCTAAGTCATTATATTAAAAGTAATGAGCAAGCACACATATTATAATTCATATATTTAGAATTAGATATATTTTTGATCATATCCAGGTCGAAAAATATTTATTATACTATTGCTTTTATTCAAATAGCTACTGGCTCAAAATTTTTAAACATAGTAATGCTTGAATTGTAGCAGAAAAAAAGAATGATGCTTGCTCAGCAGTTTAAGCGCATCTTTTATTGCCGGATCGGTTTCAGTATTTAACTCAATTGTCTGTATTCTATTGATTAGAGCATTCGGGCTAATCTAAAATTAGTTTAAATGCCTGTTCCTTATATCGTATTACTCATCAATGTCTATAATTTCCGGTACAGTTACCTAAGAGTGATGCAAACATGTTCTGATGGCAATGTCTGTCCGGAAAGGTAGCTTCTATTCACACATGTAATGTTAAGTTTAAATAATGGCAAACATTATACTATTCTGTATTACACTATATTTTCTCAGCTTTTGAAGTGATTAATAGCCAAACAGTGTTTTGAATATTAAATCCTTTTATAAATAATTCATTCAATTGTTTATATTCTTTTAAAGAGTTTTAAGCATTTATTTTATAATACAATTAAAGTTAATAAAAAAAATAGATTTTAAGACTTGATGATCCAGTTCAAAATAATAGTGATTCCTACACCTGGGCAATTTCGACGCAGGTATAATTTTAAAAATAAACTTAATTTTAATGAAAAAACTATTGAAGTACTTATATTAGTCTTGAATTCTCTGATAAATTGTTGTAAATTATAATTTGAGTTAATTTTATAAATAATTTATTAAATAATTAGAAGTTTTTGTCTAATGTGTTGATAATTGAGTATTAAATGAAGAATCAAATCAAAAACAATTAAACATAAAAACATATGCAATGTATAACTAATTATATTAAATGAACGAATAAATGGATGTTTGGATTACATGTAAAATAATTACAAGAATTATAGCTTTAATTATTAAGCATTCAATACGTGAAGAAAGAGTGGAAACAATCAATCCTTATAAAGAAGTGGAACTAAAATCTGGATCAAAGTTTGATCAGTGCTATTACACAGATTAGTTAATCAATCACTGTTACACTAGACATGGTTTCAAATAATCAACAACAATCAAAAATGCATTATTGGCTACTTTTCTATCGTTTGATCGATAAAACAAATCAAATATTTATATATTTATAAATCAAATGAAAACATATGTAAAAAATGTCATAATTTTGTAGTCAATGTTTGAATAACCACTAATTGAGAGCATTAGATGTGATTTAACAAAATAATTATCATTTTGAAAGCTGTTGTAGTTCATTTAGCAAGTTATTCAGTGTCATTTCAGTCTAAAGTCTATATACTTTTTGTGAATGCATTTGCAAACTGTACTGAAAAAGATTTATTATACAGTGTAGTAATCGCATTGAATTTAACCTAATTATAAGTAAGCACTAATTACCAAGACCAAATGTTAAGTATAAATAAAGAAGTCTAAAACCAACAATCAATTTGATCAGACTATTCTTGTTTGTAAGAAATGAGTCAAAGAATTATATTTAATTAGAATTGTATTCATAAGTGAAATGAAAATAATTATTGAAAAAAATATGTTTATTATTGATAACACTTCTAATACTTATGATTACGTGACCAGTCTTTGAGAGGATTTGAAAAAGTAATACTTTTCAATGAAATTTATTTCATAACTGAATACGTTTTGAATATTTATATTCATTATAAATCTTGAACCAAAATAATTACTTCATAGCTATTCGTTATTTCGCACAAAAAACCATTAAAAAGCATTTTGCTCTTCATTTTGTTGCACAAAGTTTGCAATAATTGGCTTAACATTAAATATAACTTATATACAGAAAATATTTCTTCTTTTGTTATACGCTATGAAAAAAATATTTTATAAGAAGTAAAAAAGAAAGTTTTTATTTATGTACGAAAAGTGTGTTTGCATATGAAATAAGTAATAATTAAACCCTAAAGGTTTGGAAGCAGTGAATAATCCCTTTTCATTTTCAATACTGAATATTGTATACAGTTTCACTGTATCTGTATAAATGTGTGCTTGTCTTATAAATTCAGCTCAAATATATTCAAGCTTATTATGGCCTGGCAGTGGCGCACTGGCTAGAGTTGCTCGCACATTGAACAAGGTTAAGCAGCACTGAGACCGGTTAGC
>JAQIWA010000879.1:0-23958 GCA_034693305.1 Eueremaeus valkanovi
ATTCTTGTTATGTCTAACGGATTGATAGCAGAGTTTGATTCACCCAAACAACTGTTGGCCAACACTAACACTATTTTCTACTCTATGGCTAAAGACGAGAATCTTATCTGAAATCCGAAACAAATGTTTATTTAGTTTATCCTAAATATTTCCTCTCTTTATAAATAATAAATTATGAAATCAATAACATATATCAAGATTATCATTTTCAACTGGTAATTATACCCGTACATCGACCCAGTCTACACATACTAGTATATGTTCTTTAAATCTAGATTTAATTAAAAACCTATCGATTAGTATAACCAAATCCCTCCCTCTACATCAGAGCAGGAAGAATTATGTATTTTTGCAGCTATAAATTTATCTTGAGTAAAAATGCAGCATTTTCAGGAAAATCCTGATATTGGTATTCAATATATTTTGACAAGTATCATTTTGAATATCTGGAATTTGATATTATAACCCTTGTGGTTTTTGCTGTAGAAATTGTGTTGATAACCAGCTACCGGTGCAGCGCAAGTAAAAAAGTTCATGAAGTGCTTTACAAAAAATATTTCATTGAATTTTCTTTTCTGGTTTTGACTCCAGATTCAATTATGTCTGTCAGGTGTATATTTGTGTGACTGTAAATGGATTCTGGAGTGAATTTTGGATGCCTTCTATAGACAATGGGTTTTATGAATACATAAATAAAATAACTTCAAATGAAATAATTAAAAATTGCTTCAACTCATTAATTGAATCTAAAATATGAGGCAGTTACTTTTCCGAATACTTTTAGTCAATTCTACACATATCCTGGCGATTTTTGTAAGAATGATGAATACAGTGTACTGTATAGGAATCCAATAAATATATCATTTATTTAGACAGAGAGCGCATCAGAATATTCTGTTCCCAAACAATAGTTTTGTTGAGAATAATTGATATTTAATTGCCAATCGGTTTAAAGTATTTCAATAATGTTTAAATTGAACTTCAAATCTATATTTGAGAAAATATTTCACAAACAGGTACAGAAGCAGAAATAATAAAAAGATTAGACATAGAATAAGCTTGCTCTTTTTAAAGAAACTCATTTTTTATCATTTTATGAGTTTTCTTCACTGAAGTGCTACTGAATTCTGTATTAGAATTTATTGATATTAAAAGACCCGTTCCCTCAACATAAGCTGGTCTTCAGTGAAGGGGTCTGTGATAAAGATAAAGCCATATAAGGGCATAAATAGACTGCTATATAATCGAGATAGCAATCTATGCAGTACTATACATTAGGCTCAGGCAAAACTCAAATAGGGAGTAAAAAGTCAAGTTGTAATTCATACTGAATAGAACTGAGTCAGGCAAACTTTTCCAGAGAACCCGTAATAAATAGTCTGTTTGTCAATACTATTTCTATTTTGTAGTTATAATCAGTGCTGAACTAAAGTTGGTTTTCCTCAAACATTATAGCTGTGTATATGATATGTGTTGTGGGCTATACTATGAAAATCTTATGGGGTTTAGCGTCAATTACGAAGTCAAGGGAGAGGAACTTGACTAGTTCTGCTCGTCACTGGTTATAATAAAATCAAAGCTGAATGAAATGCTTCGACAATCTTTGCCTTCAATTTCTAGTCATATTATAAGTGTATGCGTTCTGTATGTATTCCAATGAACAGCAATGAAGCTAATATGTTTGACGCTTTGCGTCAAAAAAGTCAGCCACTACTGTATAGTATACAGTGTATACTGTAGTCAAGCTTTTGTATTCTAATTTTATTTATTAAAATAAATGAATTGAAATCACTTTATAAAAAAAATTTCAGATTTTATTTTTAATAATTTTTTGGCAAAAGTTTTTGTATTCTATTGACACAACAAATGTGACCATTAGTGGAACCTAATAAACATTCAGTTCTAGTAATGGGATAGTGTGAGTGACAACTAACTCAGCTGATTCAGAACAAGCAAGGTAAATTGACATTATGTGATTCGCATCTTTGCTCCAATATATTAAGAGACCAGAAGTGAGCCCTTCAATGATGTGTAGAATGTAGACAAATAATTACCCTTGATAGGTTTCATCTTGATAAATGTCTTTAGATTATTGACCCGGTAAGAAAATGTTTTTAATTTTTTAAAAAGATAAAATCTAATCTATCTCATTTTATTTGTTTGTTTTAAAGGTATTTAAGATTTTAATAAATATTTTAACATCATGTTCACCGGAGCTCGCACCGCAAAGCGTTCGACGGAGCTCGCATCCCATAAATATCGTACATATAAAGCACTCCAATAGCAGACCCGTCAGTATCTGACACTTGTCGTTCGAGATATTTTCCCTCCCAAGAAAGCTCCCAATAAACTCCCTCCCGGAATTCCCAGCTTTTGGGCAGAATATATTGAAGGGGGAAAAGGAATTTAATTCCCAATACAAAAAAATGCCAAGAAATCACATGATAGATGACGCTATAATATTGATTCATTTATTATTCTGAATATATTTAATTTTTTTGCATTTAAATTGAAAATTGTTTAGTTTTTTATGTTTGACAGTATTATTCATGCAAGGTCATTTACAGTTTCTTAAGGAAATTTACTGAATATATAGAATTTTCATATATTCCGGGAAGTTATAACTTGGTAGTGGGAAAACTCGCACTCTCTTAATACAAACAGATGTTTGACGCAATTCATGCCTTACTTTTAGTGCACTTCTAGTTACAGTCAGAACTATTTATGTTTATAATGATCAAAATTTTAATTTAATTAAAACTATCAATAATTAGGAATCTTATCAAATAAAGATAGTCTTGCTTCGAATTATGGCACTAATCAGATAAGTTTTTATAATTGTAATCAAACAGTTATTTGATTTTAAAAATGATCCTATACTGAGGTTCAATAGATATGCTTCAGTCGTCGAACGCTTTGCGGTGCGAGATCCGGTGAACATGATGTAATTAATTAAATAATATATAACTCTATTCAATAAGATTTTCGTCCATTAATTGTTTCTTAAGCGCAAAGTATTTTTTGAATACATTTTCTGCCATTTTCTGTAATAAAGGAAAAGAATAGAGAATTAGTATTAATAGTATTAATCCTATGTTTCATAAAAAAGCATTGAATGAAATGTTTATACAATTCCGGCTGACTTATCCATTGGAAATCCATTGATACTATCCGGGTCATTCTTCAACATGAATGTTAATCCGAATAGTGATGAAACCAAACCATATATTCGTATTTCTTTTAAAATATTATCCAAAGAATTGATTTTGTTTTCCGAATATGTTTTGCCGAATATTCGTTCTGATTCTGCGATATATATCTCCAGTAATGGCTTTAGTTTTGGATAATCCGGAGTCAAATCTCTGTTATCATTAAAACTTCTTGTCTTACGACCCCATTCGTGGAATAGGCCGCTGAAGTCATGAGCCCTATAGCCATAACAGGAATACTCGAAATCACAGACAACAGTCTGATCGCCACTACTATTGTCTGTGTCCTCCAAAACCATTATATTACTGGAACGGTAGTCATTGTGAGTGAAAACTATCGGAATTTTCAATTTCACAACCAATTCCTTCGCCCAAACCATCTCTGCCTTCAAGTCGTTATTCATTAATGTCTCGCAATTCAACTCTTTTATCAACTCATTTATCGGGTATTTCTTAAACGCTTCGGAATAGAAGTTATTCATTTCAGTGAAGTGCCAATCGGTGTTTCTTTTGACGGGAACTTCCATCGCATGAATTCGCGCCAACTTTTGAAACACTTCTGTCACTAGTTTTGGATTATTCTGCTCTTCATAACAGAACTGCCGGTGCTTTGGATCAGAATTAATATGAGTTGAAAACAGAGAAGAATTAATATTAGACTCCAATCCCTACCTTATAGTACCTCTGAATCTGTCCGCCTTCGAACAACCCGTATATCTTTGGCCCCAAATTGTTCTTCGAGACCAGAAGTGCAATCACAACATCAGTGAGTCTTTCGTTTCCATCGCAATCAAAATTATTGAAATATTTGGGTCCGTATAGTCTGATCGCCACCTCTTGTGGAATGTCTTGAGAGTCAGTCAAAGGACTAGTGATTCCGCAGTAATACAACTGATTAGTCAGACCTCCGCTAACTCTTCGCACTTCAATCGTATCGACCGTTTGTCGCAACCAATTGCCGGACAAATAATCTTTGCATAACTGCAAACACTTCTCTTTGATGTTCTCAGGCGTTTCGCCTTTAACCAGGTCATATTTATCTAAATCGAAATCTTCAAAACTTTTTAAATCTTTTAAATTTTTAAATTCTTTTTCTGATTTTTCTGTCATTTTTGGCACAATTTTCAGTTCAATTCCTGAATAGATATTTAATTGACTCAAACAAACGAATGGGAGTTATGTCTGAATAGTTATGAATATTATCTTTTTATATCCATTAATAACATTGATAACATTGATAACAAGATAGTTTTATTGTGTGTAACTTTCAATATAATAATTAAATTTTTAAACAAAAAAATATTTAATAAAATCACTAAAAATATTATTATTTAATGTTTAAAATCTTAATTCAATTATTTAATCGCTTTTTATATAATTTAATAACAGATGCTATTAATGAATGCAATTATTTTTAATTTAATCCTGCTGTTTTATGAAGTTTAAACTCATTCGTACTATATGTTCCTTGGTCTAATTAAATATCATCGTTCAATGGGATGACCAAATTTTATCTTCATTTATAAGCTCTCATGACTTGTTAGGCAATAAAGTATGGCTTAATCTAATGCACGCGAACTAATCAACTAATCACTGATTAGTAATTAGTGTATTTTACAATCATTTGCACATTTATTATAATACTGTAAATCAGAACAGAGTTAAAAGTACTCTTTTGTACTCAATATTTGTAGATTAAGTGAACAATTATTATGAAAGTGCAAAAAGAACGCAAACTAGTCTCCCAACTATAATTGTACATGGTTACAATTGTTGATTTTATTTCAGATATTAGCAGAGCCCGAAAAAGAGTTCCACCTAGCCGCTCACATGAGTCTGGTGTAATCATAATAAACAAAGTGGGACTTAACACATCAACTCAATAGTTAGCAGGTTAACTTTCAAACGCAGTACAAGTATGAGGTTTCTAATGGAAAGTTTCCGTTCAAACTGTGCTTTTTCAAAACAAAAATGTCATCTTTGAACTGTGTTTGAAAGTTAACCTGCTAACTATTGAGTTGATGTGTTAAGTCTCCTTTTGTTTATTATGATAACACCAGACTCATGTAAGAGGCTATGTGGAACGCTTTTCCAGATTCTGGTTATTAGTAAGTAATAACTTATGACTAACATATGAATCATTTCATGACTAACCCAACTGCAATAATGTTCCGGCTCACTATACACATTTGCAACAGAAATGGAGGTCAAAATATTATATAATATTATCGTCGATAGTCAAAATGTGAACCGCGGTTCACTATTCAATGCATTATAGCTGAGTTTATAAGACAGACTCATTCCTTGACACATCCCAGTCATTAATATGATTACAATGAAAATAGTCGTATAGTTCGTATGTATTGGCAATCAATATATTCAACAAAATAGAGAGCAAATGATACGAAAATATTTTTGAGTTATTTGACTCAAATATAATGAATATTCGTTACAAACTTTGTGATTTGAAACTTGACAGTGAATGGGTCTGGATGTCAATTATGTGAGCAAGGGAATTCAAGTTCAATAGAAAAGACTAAGCCTGAATATTATAAATACATTCTTGAATGCAGGTTGGTACAGGGGCCAAAAATAGTTTTAAAAAGCAAGTTGAAATTTATGCTGAACGCATATGAATTTCTTTACTCGCGACCACTCATATCCAAGAAAACTGTTACTAATTAATAATTATAATAACAAACAAATATTTAGTAATTATTAATTAAGTATTGTTTAGTCATTGTTGAGTCATTGTCAACCAACTAATAATAAGAGTATTTTGTGAGTCAAGTCAATTGTATTCATTTAATTAATAATTCATTAAAAGTCATTTCTATATTAATTCGCACTCAAACCTCATTTTCTTAGTCATGTCTTATTTGTTGCTTTCTATAGAATTGATTTGTACACAAATTAATTATGAAAGCACACCGTCAGTATGCTTACACTTTTGGAATCCATAGCTATAATGCATTACTTTCTTCGATTGTCTTCATGTATTTGAACTTTGGGTTATTATTTTGTAGTGTTTTTAATTGTGCTGGCTTATTTGATCAAGTTCACAGAGTTTAACATTTCCGAACCAGAGGAATGTAGTAATAATATTGAATAAATCCAATGCTTTTGATTGTCAGTGTCAGGGTAACTTTGATAATAACTTCATATTAGAGATAATTAGAAAACATGTTTCATATCTGAAGTGTTTTATGTTTTCTCTTCGTTTGGATTAAATGATTGTCAGAATAACACGAATAGTATTGTAGTAATGAATGCAATCTTAAGATAATTCATTCCAAACTGTATTCTCTCGAAAAAAGTCTGATTTGTGTCAAAAAAAATGTTATTAATGTTTTGTTTTTTGAACTATTCTCGTCTCTCTCATTAAATTAAAATCTCAATTCACCATGATCAACTTTGAGTCAATAATCTGTGTACTACTCTTTTCATGCTTTACTGAAAAAATTGAAATTGATATTTGTCCCGAGTCTTGTCAGTGTTATTCAGCACCAGAAGGTATTTGGTTAATTTATATTTATTTGATATAAGGGTGACATTTATTTTTATCAATAGGAGGTGCGGGCGATGACACGGCATACAGTCTATTATGCGATGCAAACAAAATAAGTTCGTTAAGAGTCGACCAAAATATTCAACAATTTTCTAAATTCAAAGACAAAAGCATTAATACATTTGTATTCATAAATGTATTGGATTTTAATTATTTGCCGAAAAATCTTATGACTGGACTGTCTGTGAATAATCTGGTTTTCAAAGATTCAAATAATGTTAACGTCAAACAGAATAGTATTAAAATATTAGCTGGATTATTATCAAACAACCTGCAAGTTTTAACTTTTATAAATATGAACTTTGATAAGACAATTGAATTTGATTGGTCAGAGTTTGAAAACTGCAACCAACTTAAAGCCATACACATTGAACTTGGTACATTGAAAATCATCAATAACAATTTTGCAAAGATACCAGGGCAGAAAATAATCAGTGTTACTATTAGCTCAACCCAACTCAACACAATAGACAAGAATGCTTTTAAAAATTACCATGCTCTAAAATTGCTTACAATAATCAAGAACTCTATAACTGATCTGGAATGGATGGAAGCAACCGATTACCCAGATCTGTGGTATTTGGATCTGAGACAAAATCAATTGAAAACATTTCCCAAACAATTGGCTGAAAATCTAAAATCATTGCGTGTTTTGAAATTAGGAGACAATAAAATGCGAACAATAAGTGCAGACATAATGAACACATTGTTTGCCAAACTCAAAGAATTCTCATTCTTTCCAATCCCGGGTAATATATTGCTTATTCAATATGATTGCACTCAAGAACACTACCGATGAGTAGAATTAAAATTCAATTTTTATTTTTTTATTTATTTCAAACCAAATGAAAATTTAGATTCGAATACACAACAAAAGGATCTTTTCTATGCTACAAAAGAAATGTCCTGGATATATGAAATATTTCATGGTAACAAGAAATGTCCTAGATTCCTTGCTGATTCAATAGAACAGATTGAATGTGTCAGGTTCCATCTTCAGCAAACTAAGCTATGCAAAGATTTAGCCCCGGCTCAATTTAATTACGACTATAAAGGTATTTAAGAGTATTCTTATATTCATTGTTGTTGATCTTGATACTTTATTGTAACAGAATACCTTTCCACAATCGAATTGGAAGGCTCTCAGTATTATTTGACGTACGGCACAGGTAGGGTATTCTTGTCGGGCGCTGTCGTGCCATTCGGTTCTTTCGATAAGAAAACAGAATTATTGGACACTATTGTGGAATCGGGTGGGAATGTGATCACAATATTCATTGACAAGCGAACTTGGACTCAGTTGTCATCAAGCAATATTAATGATGTGGAACAAGCTATGACTGACCTGGAGACATTTCTACAAAAGGCTCAGGATCATAAGAAATTCGTTATAATCGGGTTATGGAAAGCCAATGAGATTCCAAATCAATACTTGACTGATAAGTCCGAACGAAACAGATATTTGACCTCAACTTTATATAATTTGGTCAACAGATTAAATCAATTCCAATCATTGGCCGCTTGGAATGTAATGGATGAGCCGGATACTATAATTATTAATCATATTCTCAATGCTGACCAATGTTTGGATACTTTTGAGTTCGAAAAGTCAACGAATATTCCCAATGATTTCAAAATAGAAACTGTACTGAACTTGATCGGTGAGCAAGCTCAACTCATTCATTCAGTACCACCAATGCGTAGATTAGTAACAGTAGGTATGAGTGATAAGAATGCCCTTCATCAATTTCGAAGCCAAAAGCCTGGATTCAATCATTTTGAAGATGACTGCATATATAGAACTACTGAATGCAAACATAAAGATTGTTATTTAGATTTCTACACAATCAATGTCCAAGATACAATTAGGTTTGTTGATATCAACTCCAAAATGGTTTCAGAAGCTTATCCCAAACCAGTTGTTGCTACAGTTAACCAGGATAATACCGCCGACTTAATTGATAAATACATAAACGCGAATAAACATTATGAAGGTATCCTGGCTACATTCAATGTTTATCCCGGTAACAATAATAATCTAAAAGCAGCCATGCAGTCCTTGAGAAATAAAGATACAGTTATTGCGACTGAAAAATCAATGATATTGTAAATTGTATAAACAATGTATATTATTAATACGCAATATGTATATATGAATGGTCTTCGGGTCATATATATAAACAAGCTTACTTTACTCATATTTTCATTACAAATAAAGAGAAACGAATAAATACTTGACGGATGAGTTCTATTTCTATATATACTAAGTATGTAATAAAATATATATTAATGTTTAACAGAAGGACCGGCAAGCTCTTCGAGCTTAGGGTGCGTCGTGTATTTTTAAGGGGGGGGCTCTCTTCGACATTAAGACTATTTCATAAAAATATCGAAAAATGCAAATCCATTCTCATTTGGGTTAAAAATGAACACAGGACAGTTCGTGCAATTCTTGTAATCACTGCACTCTTCTTTGCCGACCTCTGACCTCTGGTTCTTTAATATTCTGTTGACAACCAGTGATCACTTTTATAACTGATTGTGAGATAATTGCTGTCGAGTTATGTCTGGTTTTGCAGTTTCTTAACCTTTTATCTATTGATCGCATCTAAAGTATTCTCATCTAAAACAGTGGCTCTGAATAGATACAAAATTTTCAAATCTAAGGGGAATTTAACTTTTTGTAGTGAAAACGCCATAAAAGTATACTTTATATTACAAATATGTAAAAATATTTTAAAAAACAATTTCTATATTCATTTCAATAAACATTAAAAACATAATAAAATAATTGAATAAAATTATACTTAACTCAAATAATGTTACATTTTATCACAAAATATCAAGTATTTCACTAATATTTTACACGAAAAAGTGAATTCAGGAATGCCAAGGTTATTTAAGGGTCAATATTACCATTTAAAAGGATTGACCCAAACGGGTATCCACTTATACAACCAGTTCTTAATAAAAATTTTGAAAATATATTAAGTCTCGAAATTGTCTTAAGATATTCAGACAAAACCTTTTACCCAAATATGAAACTTAACCTTATTTTGTGTATTATCTGGATATTAATGATTATCAGTGTATTTGGCCAAAAGCCTAAAAAGAGAAAAGAGCCCGGTATGATGGCTCGTCCTGGTCAAGTGGGTGCTATGGGTGCACCGAATCCAGCAGCAGCTCAACAAAGCCCAGTTCAGTCCTATTTTTAATAATTCGTATTCTAATGAAAGTTAACTTTTTATTAGCAATGAATTCAATTAAAAATTTTGTGATAACAGCCAGAAATCGATTGGGGAAAGTGTCCACAACTGGCGCCGACCAAAGCAGAGGCCATGAAAAAGAAAGAATTGACGGATAAATGTTTGGCCAAACATCCCATTCCTACTAATCTGAATGAAAAGACAGTCAAAGCTCACAGCAAACAGATTACTGAATGTGCGCTCAAAGAAGACAAATGGGTTTGAAATCAAATATTTTTTTAAATAATAATTATTATAATTGTATAAAAAATATAATTATTTTTTCAATAGTTTGATAAAAGAGGAAAATATCGGTTCAGCCGAACAACAGTTCGACTGACAAACAAAAAGTTACCGAAAACTATTGAAAGTCAACTGATTGAACACTCGCGACAATGTCGGACAGAAGCCGAGCAGAAGTTCCCCAAAAAGCAGAATACTATAGATTTGGTCACTTTATTCCAGGCCTGTGTATGTCATAGGAATTATAAATATTTGTTAAACTATTCATTGCTTTTCATATCATAAATATGTTTCAATTCTTGTATTTCAGATGAATTTTCATACAACAAAAGTATGCGGTATCAAAGCGAAAAAGATGCCTGCATAAATACAAGATGACCACATTGAATTTAAATTGTTCACTGATAACATTTTCATAATTAAACTCAAAAAATTGCAAAAAAGCTATTTATTTATAATTAAATTTCGAAATGAATTGAATTTAAAAATTACTAAAAAATTATTTATAGTATCAGAAATCAGAAATAAAGTAAAACTTTTGATCAAAACAAATGCATCTTCCTATTTTCTTGTGCAACACTAACCTTGTACAGTAGTGTTGATTGCTTATTATGGAAAATATGAACAAGTAAGTCTTATGCTATCAGTCACGAAAATCAAGTTAACATTTATTTATTCAATATTCAAAGGGATTTTAATATTATTTTTGACCTCCACTTGAAGTGCATTCTGACTGAAAAATATCATTTAATTACAGGCAATAAAACACAACTAAAGTTTATAATAGATTTGATTTAAATAAAATGCATTTATTTTAAATATGACACGGATTGCAGCAAAAAGCAACAAAAAAGGTAAATTAAAAAATCTTCTAGCTTATAAAGTAATTTTTAATCTTTATATTTTGAAGCCCTCGTACAGTACATGTAGGCCCTCTTTGACCTTTATGGTTTTTCCCAGCGATATTTTAAACTACCACTACTGAAATACATGTATTCAACCAATGATTTATTGAATTGGAATTAATTCAAAAATATATTTCAAGATATTTCCAGATTATTCTGATTTAGTTTCAATTACTCAACTGCAAGGTTAGACGCAGGGATGTTCCAGTACCTGTACAGACACACACTATGACAGTTCAAATTTAATTATAATTATTTTGCGAATTCCTTTCAAAAATATCGTTAAATTATAAGTTTTTTCACCTTTAACTCTCATCTCAGGTAAATATATCGTTGCACCTTGACAAATTCAGATTTAATAAAGTCTAATAAATTGAAAAATAATAAAATTTAATCTTTTTTATGTCTTTTAGTGTCACTTCTGTATGGATTAAATCTTTGCCACAAAGCTATTAATTACGAGATCAGACTTTCAATAGATTTTATCAGAATATGTATTACACATATTAAGTAAATTTCAGTCCATTTGAAGGACAATCCGATAGTATTTAAATAAGAGACGACTAAAATCGTCGCCAGTTTTAGAAAAATTTAATTTAAAATTATTTAAAATATTGTTTAATATAAAATGAAATTCTTTTTGAGTACAACTTTTGTTTGGGTTTTGATGATTGTTCTTGTTTTTGGTCAAAGGCCTAAGAAAGCCAAAGCCAAAGCTGCACCGACTGCTCCTCCGGCCCAACAAAAACCAGTTTGTATTTTGATTTTCGAGTTAAAACAATTTATTTTTTAATAAACGATTTATTCATAAAATAGCCAGAAATCGATTGGGGAAAGTGCCCCCAGTTCATACCGACCGAAAGTGAGATAGGCAAGTTGACGGCCACCAATGATAAGTGCTTAAAACAACACCCGATTCCATCAAAACTGACCGAAAAGTCAGTTATAGCGCACACGAAGAAAATGATTCAGTGCGGCCTCAAAGAGGATAAATGGGTTTGTATTGGATTAGCAATGCTTTCAAACAATTGTTTTACTCATAAACTCATTGATTGCTCAATAGCTGGACAGCAGAGGTAGGTATCTCTTCAGCAAATTCGCGTCAGACATATCGGCCAAAAAATTGCCCAAACCTATTGAGACGACCCTGGTCAAGCAGGTGGACCTCTGCAAGAAAGATGCGGAGAAAGAATTCCCTAAAAAGCAGAACTTCCTCGAAATGGTTCAACTATTCCAGGGCTGTGTATGTCGTGTCATATCAGATGAAAACACTTTAATTCAAAATCATTTCATAAATTAATTTGATTTTCAATACTTTTCAGATGAACTTCCACACAACCAAAGCCTGCGAGATGAAATTGAAGGAATAAATCACTCCTATCATCAAGTTACCGTGCAATCATCAAGATAGTTCTTATAATCTCACATAAAAACATGTTTATATACTCAAAAAGAATTTCATTATTTTTGTTAAATATTATAAAAACATTTTATTAAATAATATTTTCTATTCATTCGAATCAATAAAATACTTTGGATTTAAATTTGATTGACTCGGGATAAGATTTCATATCATTTATTCGAATTCCATATGAATAATAATTAAATTAATTGAAATACAGGACCCGGAGTCAAAATACGTGTTTAGATAATAATTATGAAATGAAATATTCAAAGGACAGAAATGGCACCTGGCCAATTGTGCAATAGGTGCAATAGGTTCAAGAAGAGACTATAAGGACGATTATTCATGAAGGACAAAACAAAATTGAAAAGCACCTAGTTGTATGACCAGAAGTATTATTATCTTGGATAAAACATTTTGTAGCCAGGACAATCACAGCCTTACCATGATCCAAACTATACGAACACGTTATAAGTGTTTGATTTGTTGTCTATTGTGATCTCAGATTTGGCCACTATTTCCGAAACTAATTGTCTGTAAAAGCAATGAATAAATAATTAAAAGCATTTGATTAACAAAATAAAAGTTTTGCTTAAAATAACGTAATTTATAGACAAATATTCGATATAATCGACAATCGATTTGAACGTAAACTAAACTAAAGTCAAAATAAGTGGAAAAACAAAAATATTTCAAACATTTCCGTGAATTCAGAATCAGTTGAGAAGAAAGTGCTGTCAATACAGACGAACCGAATAACAGATTAAAGACATTGTAATTAATAAACAATAAATCAATTAATTAATAATTACAGTAATTGTGGAAATGGAGGCCAAGGAGGAGGAGCTGATTGTGCAGAAGCAGAAGATCCGGGAACTGATCCGAGAGAACAGCGAAATGAAAGAACTGATCCTTTTCTTAGACGATGAGCGCAATTATGCCAAACAGTTCGTTAAGGACTTCAATAACAAGCAAATGAAGAACTGGACGGCTATGAAGATGAAGCTCAATGTGCTCGAGCAGAAACAGTTCGAACTCATCCGAGAGAACTACTCACTCAAACAGGTAACTCACCAGTGCCTGCCTGACTGGCCAACGCACGCAACCAGTCAAAGTACCCTGAGCTCAATTATATGTTTTTGTCTATCAATTGATTCATTCTGTGCTCAACTAATCCGGGTTACAATGCAGACACTTATTGGTAACCCTTTGCGTTCATTATAACCGCAATTCACTGTAGATTTGATTTTATTCTTTGGTTTCTTATAATTCAGTTTTTATTTTATTTTTCAATAATTTTTTGTTTAATTTTTAATTTATTTTATTTCCAAATATTTGTTTGTTTTTTATAATTGTTTTGTTATTTGTATTTATTTTGCATTCAATTAGACTCCAATCAAATGATGGCTTAATTGTGTGCAATAAAAGTAACGATAGTTTAGTCAACAATGAAAACAAATATCTATTTGTGTTCTTATAATCAGTTTATTTGAAACTGAATTAAAAGCGAAAACAATTGAAAACAAATGAATAATAAAATAAAGTGTTGACTAAAAGTGCAAAAATAAGCTTAGGTTCCACCGAGACTCGAACTCGGATCGCAGGATTCAGAGTCCTGAGTGCTGACCATTACACCATGGAACCTGTATGAGTAGCGCACCCGTACCTCATTATTTCATTAGCAAAATCAACACTTAATGCAAATAAAACTTAAAAATTGCTTACATTTCAGAAAATGCATTAAATCTTTACAAAAATTAATCGCAAATCAATTGATAAGAAAAATATATATTCTTTGACTTAATATAAGAATTCATTAGAATTGCGAACAAATACTGACAGGAATTGTCTTAAACCAGCCGTCAGTTTGATATACATTGAGTTAAATATTTTTAATTAATTTTTTCAATTATTACTTAAAGTATTTATGATTTGATTTTCATTGCAATAGTTATGCGTATTATTGGACACAAACGGCTCGAGTAATGTCAGCAATAATATGCTTTCGACGAACTGCACGTCTGGCCGGCCGTCGACCGCATCCTTCTGTCAGTACATCTCATATCTGGAGAACGAATTGCGCGGACGAGGGGTTGACATCACTCGACCCAAACACGTGTCGGACGCGCTTCGGGTGAACGCCATCCGGGAATCGATAGTCGATTCGGGCGATGAAAAGTCGATAATTGAGTCGTTGAGCGAAACAGCGATTAAGACATTAATGAATAGATAACAGAATTTTTGCTCAAAAACTAAATTATTATAAAAATTAACTCTTTTTTAATGCAAAGCCTATTTGGAAAGCGTTCGGACGGTTAGTGTTTGGGCTCTGGTTTATGTAGAGATCTGTTTCAATACACTACTTAATCAAATGTGAATTTTGTGACTTTAAATGCCATTCCATCGATAATTCCATTACTTATTCTGTATTTTATAACTTTATACACATTTTATAGCTTTTAAAGTAAGCATTGATTAGAAAAATATATTTATTATTCATATAATTAATTAATTAATTTCTATAGAGTTCTTAATTGTGTTTTCAGTTGTTGTAAAATATTTTTTATTTCATATCATTTGATATTTTTTTTACAAAACTTTTATTTTTTTTTTAATTATTTTTTGAAATATAAATGAATTTATTTCTGAATTCTTGTGATTTGTTTTTACATTATTTGTATTGAATTTTATTTTTAATATTTTTTTAAGAACTAATTATTCAATACTTTATCTGTTTTTATCGATTATATCGATACGACTCATACGTAAACTTATTTTTGATATTTTTCTTCTCAACCGAATCGTTGACATTGAAAATATTGAACCGGTTTTGAGCATAAGTTACATAACGTTCACATAATTTGAATCTTTTTTATGGCTTTTTAGTTCACTTTTCTATCAATAAGTTTCCTATCGTTTGGAAGACATCTGTGTTTTGACTGTAAATCAAATGTTAAGCGACTTATGTCTCGACACTTGAAGTAGTTTTTTGTGAAACATATGCCAAAAGTTTTTTTTACTTTTAATTTAATTATTTCTTTACTGAAAATAAAAGTTACCGGTGCAGTTTAATTACAGGTTCTATGGTGTAATGGTCAGCACTCTGGACTTTGAATCCAGCGATCCGAGTTCGAGTCTCGGTAGAACCTTGATAGTTTTTTTTATTAATTATAATTCTTTAAAAAAATTAGTTAAAACTGAACTTTTTATTCGGAGTTCACTTTGATTTTCAGTGTCTTTTCAATAGAAAATATTTTCATTTTTATTCCAAAACTCATATGTGAATCAAGAGTTTGTAATTATTTGCTTTGCTTAAGTATTTGAGCCGGGATACTGTAGGGAAAATGAAAAAATAATTCATAATTCAACTGAAAATATTTTTTATTGAAATTCTTAAATACATTCAAATACAGAGTATTTATAAGTAAATAATCAAAAGTATAATTATTTTGTTATTCTTGAATATAAAATGAGCCGAAACAGTTAGAGCTTTGAAACTAACTGGTTCCTGGTAATCCGATTATAATTTCAAATTTTCAATAATCTTTTCAGTGATTAAATCCGAGGCCAGTTTACAGGGACTCTCATCAACGCTATCGATAGTAATCGTATCCTTAGATTCCTAACAAAATAAGTGAAAATTCGTATAAAGAGAACAAATAATTCATATAATAATTGAATGAAATTCTGTTCAATTAAATAAATTTTTAACTGAACTTATGCTTCATTTGGTTTATATTAATAAAAATATCCAATAAATACATACACTCTTATCCGGCAGAAAATATAATTCTCGGGTCTGTTCGACAAACTCTTCGAAGTCATCAACAATTTTATCGAATTTAAAGGGTTTAATAATAACCAGTTTTCCCGTCTTTTTGGCCCATTTTTTGCGCAAATCGTACTTCAATTTCATTATTTTGTTTTTCATATTCAAGCGATAGTTCATTAATAGATGCGCTCTTTTCAGCATTATATGGAAAATCTCCTCCATATCCGTTGCAATCATTCCTTTGCCGACAAATTCCTTCAATTCAGTGCATACGCGACGAACCTTCCCATTAGTGTCCGACTCAGCCCTCACTTCGCGGAAAATTTTATTTTTGATTCCTTCGGGCAATTCGTTTGAAAGATATCCCGAAAAGAATTCTAACAAAAAGTCTTCGCTAATCGACTCATCTCGGAATTCAACGTCGGAAAGGCTGTCTATAACAACAGCTTTATCTACCGGTGCTTTGCGTAACAACTTTTGTGCCATTAATGCGCTGTCAAAGTAGCCGACGATATCATAGTTACCATTCGGTGACAACTCCTTCAATAGACTCAGATAATAGTTAGTCAACTCTTTAGTTGTCGTGTATTTCTCCAGATCTCGAGTCCAATTCAGGCCAATCACAGGCCGATCAATCTTCTTGGCCAACTCATCGAAGACAGAGAATGTGATCTCCATGGGTGGCAGGAAATACACTGGTTTTCCGCTTTTGACTCCATTCAGGTAAGTGTGCGCTTCAGATGGTATCAAAAACTTAAATTTCATCAATTTACTTCTGGCTTTCTTCATGTCATCAATGTAGGTTCTAATCGAGGCCATTTTGCCCGCCTCATAATCTTTAAGAATCTTGATGGTTATATTCTTAACATTGTGCAAGGACACTTTCATATTCCATTCTCTCTCCAGCTCTTGTTGCAACTCAACTGCAAACATAGATTCGAGTCCTATTTCACCCAGGGTTAAATCCTCTGGTGTATTGTTCGGGTCTATTCCCAGAGCACGCCATAACTCTCTAATCATTCTCTTCTGTCGACTTCCCTCTGATTTGATTCTTTCGACCTTAACCTAAAATATTGTTAAAATGAAATTCAATTTAATAATTGATTCGTCGCTTAGAATAATGAATAGGTTTAGAGAAGACTGTATTGAATACTGAAGTGAGTACTGAATAAAGACTTACAAACGAAGTGACGACAGACTGTTTGATATTCAATAGTTTCTCCAAAACATCAAAACAGGAATTAATTCTCTGTTTCTGCAGAGAAGACATCTGAAGGAATTGATCCGAGTCTGCAAACACTCCGACGTCACCGATGGGGCCGAACTGTATGGCCAGAGCAGGTAAGCCATCATTGAGTCTCTGTTCGCAAATGCGTTCACAAATAGAGTTTCCAAACGCATAGTTGGACTGACCGTTGTTCCCGATTCCACAGGCAATGGACGAGAATATTACGAAATGCTCTAAACTTATGGACAGATCCCGAGTCAGTCGATCCAAGTTTGCGAATATTTTGTGTTTGCAATCAATTGATTCGCAAAACTTATCAATCGTTAGATTTTCCAAAAGACAGTCGTTTAGTACTATTGATAAATGAAATACTCCTCCGATTGAACCCAATTCTAGCGATTGTTTCAGCAGTTGTTTCGTGCCTTCAATTGTAGTGCAATCATGAGTTGAGACAACTATTTGCGAATCAAATACTTTATACGACTTTCCGAATGCTTGCAAACGATTCAGAATATATTTCTGATAATCGGTTCGTACGCCATGTCTTGAGGTCAGTACGAACTTCTTTGCGCCCATATATAACATCCAGTGAACTAATTCTAGTCCAACGCCTCCCAAACCACCCGTTATTATATAGACTTTGTTTGCATCGAAATATGTTTTAGTCGTCACTAACAGATCGATCGCTGGCTTTGTCATCACTTTTAATGGCTTTCTATCCGATTCGGATGACTCCTCTTCTCTGATTCTGATGACTATCTTTCCGATGTGTTTACCGCTTGTCATATATCTGAACGCTTTTTCCGCTTCGTTAGCATTGAATACCGTTTTGTTAATCGGTTTAACGCATCCATTCTTACAGTTCTTATGCATCCAATCGAAGAACTTCTGCACAAAATCTTTTTGTCTCATAAGACAGACATCGACTGCCACTCCAATGAACTGAATGTCTCTAATGAAGTCAAACATTCCTAACTGTTTGTTCTGAGCCAAATCAAACTTGCCCAGCTCTAAGAATCTTCCTGAATCAGCCACGCACTGGTAGCTCGCATCCAACTTTTCTCCAGACAACGAGTTCAGCACCAGGTCTACTCCCCGTCCTTTAGTTATAGACATAATTCTGTTCTTAAACATAATATCTCTGGAACTGAATATTCTGTTAATCGGAATATTATATTCTTTGACCAAAAATTGTTTCTTCTCTTCCGTTCCAACCGTACAGAAGATATCGCATTCATAGTGTTTGCATATATTTATAGCGCACTGTCCGACACCTCCGGCCGCTGAATGAATAAGAATACTCTCACCTGAATGAGCACAGGTAGTAATAAGTATTAATATGACATTATTTAATTGAGATTCAATTTTCTTTATAAATCATACCTCTCTTCAAATTCGCTCTTTCTATCAAAGCATACCAGACTGTACTACATGTGCTCAATACTGTCACCGCGTCTTCCATCGACCAGTGATCGGGAATAGTAGTAATTGACTCTTCATTAGCACAGATAGAAGTTCCGAAGCATCGGCTCATTTCAAAGCCCATAACCCTCTCTCCGGTATCGGTTCGACGTCCGGCGAATTCGGATCCGATTAGACAATCAGTAAATAGCAATTGAGGTCCGGAAGGGATACGACCTTTGAGTGAATGGAATATCACATAAAATATTGGATTGAAATAATCAATGTCTGTGTGCATACCTGTGGCCACCATAACATCGTGAAAGTTAAGTCCAGTGCAGTATATTTTGCATTCAATTTGTTTAATACTATTATTATTCAAATCAAAGACCTCTTCGTTCTTAACAATACTTTTTGCGTCAAACCATTGAAGACTCGATAGATCTCTGGTTTGAGTTATGTTTAAGAAGTATTCGTTTGAAACAGTTTTGTCGTAATCTTTGGGTAGTCTTAAGTGTCTATAAGTCCCGGGTTTTCCGTTCTTCAGTACATTTATAACCAAATCGTTATTTAATATTTCAGAAAATGTTTTGCCATTGAAATCAATCTCTCCTTCAATACTGTTATCCAAATCAAAAATGCACCTCAAGTTCTCTCCTCCCGGTTCTAATCGTAGGCAATTCATTAGACCTAATATGCCATTCAATGACGACTCGTTGCCAATCAGCCAAACATTTTCTGTTTTATTGTCCATATCTTTAGCAAAAACCAGTTTCTCTTTTAGTGATTCAAACCATTCCTCATATTTAGTGTTTATTCTAATTATTTGATTCTTTTCAGGAATTTTCGGGTTTTCACTAATTTTTCTGAAGAGTACAGCCATTGATCCGATTGAGTCGTATTTACGACAAATCACATTAAATCCCATATTCTTTGCAGTCATAATGAACTCATTTATCCTCTTTTCCAGATCTGAATTCAATTTTCGGCCATTCATTGAATTCAATGCCAGTTCTGGTTCTGTAAACTTATATCGGAATACAGTCAATAAGAATCCCTTTTCATTGATATTATCGTTCAATTCTTGTAACAACATCTCTGTCTTTATTGACCACAAATCCATAGTATCTCTAACGACAATCAAATCACTGTTTGTTATGTTTGGCGGAGAAGTACTCTCTTTTGGGTTCCATTCAACTGATTTTTCTCTGTAATTGTCCTGAATTTGATCCTTTGATTTGACCGCAAGTTTGTAGTCGACATCAATCGGGTATAACTGATAATTAGCCAAAATATCGTCGACTTCTTTAGCCATGACTTCATTACTCAAATTGATTTCAAAGACTTTAATCTCTTTTTTCGGCACCAGATTCTCACTGATCACATCCAAAACGCTGCGAATCAACCGATGGTTCTTCTGAACCTGATTTATGAGATCTTTACCCAAATTCAATTCCGGGTCGTTTAGTATATCTTTAATCAAATTATTCTTGAAATTCATGTTCTCATCTTTAGGTGATTTTAACAGTTTATCAAATATTTTGAGTAAAACGTGATTTTCATTGTTTGAATTCTTGTAATCATTGACCATATCTTCAGTTATATTCCTATAATTATAATCGCATTTCATATTTTGAAATCCATTTTCTTTAACTCTAATCGCATATGATTTGCATAACTATTGTCGACAAATATATGTGAAATAAAATAATTATTACAAACATTACTCAGCACTTGAAATAAATGTCAAAATTCAAAATATTTAATACTCCGATCATTTCCTTACCTCTACGTAATCACCGATTTGCTGTTTAAGGGACTCCTCAATAGCCAGCTCATCATCGTTTGCAATGAACTGGTGCATTTCAGTCCTCAAGCCCTGGGTATCTGATTTTCTTGGTATAGGAAATGCCAAAACATTCTCCACTTCTATGCCATAAGTGAGCAATAGTTTTGAATACGGATTGAAATAAAACGGAACAATCGATCGATAAGTGCAGAACCTTTCGACCATTTCGTTAAACGATTCCTCCAAACTATGGGTGATATTCTCGATTTCATTTATACCCCTGGCCTTATCCTCGTGTGCTTTCACTTCATCCCTTTCCCATACGTCTCGTACTTCAGTAATCTTATTCTTTCGGATGTATTCGAAGAAGACGTTTGGATCACATTTTAATGACCTGATCATCACCGGAACCATTAACTTCCTGAAGGGTGCGATCAGTGCCATAGACTGGAGCAGTGAATCCAGGAATGTAATCATATTCCCATCCCATTCGATATTTCCGATCATTTCAGTGAAATCATTGGTCCGAATGCTCTCAAGTCTTCTAAACTCCTTTCCGTAGTCATAGCCCATAATCCGGAGCTCTTTATAGATGTCATCCCTCTCTAGTTTGATCTCACTTTCAAAAACCCTATTCTGGTTCTCATGGATCACATTCTGTGACAACAGTGTGTCTTCAATAGGAGAACGTATACGTCCGGCACAGCATATGTTCCCGTTGTCTAGAATGAAGAATTCACCTGAAATACAATAATATTTTATTATAGCATTTGATTGAATCGAACTTACATTGAGTACAACTAAAAGTAATATAAGTTTTATATTTACCTGAATTTTCCAAATATCTTGACTTAATTTTAGTCGAAGTCGATTCGGACAGAAATATCGGTCGTTTGAATTGAATATTCTCGAAGATAACGGGAGTGGTATTCCATATCTTACCCTGGGCGCCTGCGAATTGTCTCCAGGCCAACATTAAGTAACCAGTTGCTGGAAATATGATATTGCCGTCAATAGAGTGCCCCGAATAGAATGCCTGCTCTTTGTTCATCAGATTGATTGCCACATTCATATCAGATGCAGTGCTTCTGCAATAGAATTCAGGGAATTTAGGAAGCTGAAATTGCTTGCTGTGATCCCATTTTATGAGCGATCCAATCGATTGAGTATTTCTAGCCACAGGCCATTCGACTTTCGGATACAAGTTCTCAATGTCAGGGTTTAGACCCAATTCATAGAGCTTTGCAATCGATTGCAAAAAGTGATCCAAATTTGTATCGTTTGAGTCCTTTTTGATGAATGAAATATAAGAAACCGATTCAAGTGTTTCGCTCACTATTTTGCCGAACACTGAATGCGGACTCAATTCGACTACAATTGCATCCGAAGGCAATTCTTTGAGTTTGTCGTAAAAGTGAACCGGATTTAGCAGATTGTGAACAAAATATTCAGCCGAAGCGTATTTAAGTGTTTCCTCTTTTTCCAGGTCTCGAACCGCAGTCGACACCCATTTCTTAGACCTGAGTCTGGGTTCGGGCAAATATTTTTTGATTTCTTCGGTCATCTTCTGAGCCGATGGTAACAGATATTGGCTGTGGTATGCAATATCACTGCTTTCCAACTGACGCACAAACACTTCCTTTGCGTTCAATGTTTCGATCAATTCATTCATTTCCTTTTGAAGACCTATTGTATGCAAAATGAATGGATTGAGTGATTAGTTTGAAATTAGAAAACATTGTGAATAGCATTGAATACCCGAACAGACGACTGAGTTCTTGGAGTTATTGCAAACAACAGAAACTCCTTTCGGACACAACTTCTTGGCCTCGTTTTTGGACAGACCCACGACAGCCATCAAACCCTTCGGTATATCTTTGTTATTCTCTGTGTAGAGGCCTCTCATATAAGTGACTACCAGTGCTTCCTTAGTAGTCAAGCAACTATCAGCATAAGCACAGGCTATCTCTCCGAACGAGTGACCGATTATTCCGTCGGGAGTTATGTCGAGTGCTTTCATAACTTCAAACAAAGCTATTTCCATAGCAGTAGTCGAACAGAATTTGTTTGTTATGGAAGTCATTGGAGTCTTGTCTTCCGTTAATAACAGATATTTTAAGTCAATCCCGAACTCAGTTAGTATTCGATGACATTCTTCTATCTTATCGGCGAATATCTTGATTGGCATCAAAGCCTTAGCCATTGCAGGCCATTGTCCGCCCAAACCGGGGAACAGGAACCAAATGGGTCGGGTCTTATTGAACATCTGTGTGAACTGTCTCTTATATTCGTATTTGATTTCATTGTTTTCTTCACTTATTTTCTTAATAATCATTGAACCTATAGATAGAGTTATCTATTATTATCTAAATATAAGTTAAAATATACTCAACCTCTGAATGGAAATCCCGATGAATTCAAACTGTAGGTCACTTTCATGGTGTCGGTCAGCAGCGCCAGAAAATCTCTACTAATTCTGTTCGGATTATTTTGAATAAAATCAAAGATATGTTTAATCGACTCTTCAGTTCGACAGCAAATGTTGACAATTCTGGGAATAATGTCAGCGATTCTCAGACTATTCCCGTCCGCCTGTCTATAATTGGGCTCAACTATGATGTGTCCGTTCACCCCTCCGATCCCGAAATTGTTAATCGCAGCCAAACCCGGAGTATATTTAAGGTTCTCAGTGTTGGGATAGAGTGGCGGACAATACTGAGCGCAGTCGGCTTTTATTGTCTTCAGATTTATGTTCTTAGGAATGCATTCATTTTCATACGCAATCATCACTTTGACAATACTGGCCACACCAGACGACGCCTCTCCGTGACCAATGTTGCTCTTCAACAAGCCCAGGGGCAATTTCTCCTTTCTCTTTGGTAGATCGCAGTAAGCATTATATATGGCCTTCACTTCTGGCGGATCGCCTGCCTTGGGATCAGATCATACATATTGTATAGCATTTACACATTTAATGATTATTTTAAATAAGTTTCAAATCAATTCTCATGGATTACATGTATTTCAGGCAAATCTAATGCCCTTTCAGATATAAATCAATTTTTGACCCAACACAAAATATGCTCTTGGTTACTCTTGTATCTATCAATAAATTTCAAAGGGCTTGGCTAATGGTCTATGGCAGCTGGCCTCGGCCATATCTCCTAAAGTAGCAATGATAATCCAAAAATAA
>JAQIWA010000880.1:0-23950 GCA_034693305.1 Eueremaeus valkanovi
CGGTGGACCCAAGTCTGACCCCAAAGACATAGCACTGGCCGCCGAAGCCTTCTTCCGCAAAGTGAAGATGATGCATATCTACCGGTTCCACAAGAAGTTCAACGGAAATGCACTTCTGGTCAGAGCCGAGGAGTTCATTGTGAAGAACAACGACATCCAACTGCCCCACGACTACGGAGTCTCTGACGTGAGTTATAAACACTTATTCATTGTTTAATCCAATTCTGTATTCATTTAAATATTAATTTCTATTCATTTCATTCAACCCTTCAGTCAATTACTGGCAAATGTGAAGTCCATGTAATGCCCGGAAACCACAAAACCTTTTTGCTGAACAATTTGGACAAAGTCTCGGAACTAATCAATTCTCACATTTAAACACTTTTTGCTTATATTCAAAGTTAAAATTGATTTTATTTTTAATATATTTTTTAGTAAACGTTATAATAATTAAAATATTATTTTATTATTCAATTGTAAAAACGGTGTGGACTCTAATGAACTGACAATAAAGTTAATTATAAAATAATTTTATTCTTTATTTATTCCTTTCGTATGAATTCAATTGATTTCTTACAGTATTCAGAATTGTCACTAATATCTGGAATTCACGATATATGCCAACTGTGTTCGGCTCTGTGTCCGGCTCATTTATGCCCTTCTCCTCTATTCTACCCTCCCTTAGGCCACAAATCTTGCAGGTTCAGTTGGCTTCACTTATGAACATTTGATTATTCAATCACTTCACTCGAATTTATAGTTTATGAAATTTCAACCCCCACCCCACCACACCCTGGTTATAGTGGTTATAATGCATTAAAAAGGGACTCGTGAGTCCAATTTAGAGTTTCGTTGTATATAATCAGTGTAATACCGTAAATCTGACCCAGACTACATTATTGGTGGTGTAATATTGGAATCAGTGTTATAAAGTGTACTTTACATATGGGTCTAAATCACACTTGAGGAGTATTTGAGTAGCAGCACTGATAAGTAAAATTACAGTTGAAATGAAAATTTTTTAATTTTGTTTGTAACTTGCAAAAATCAGTGGAAAATAAAATATTGTAAAATTATCAACTTTAAAAACCAAAACCAATATGAATATAACATGCTTAATTGCATAAAATTGCTTGTTCACAATAAATTAATTTTTTAACAGGCCAGTCACGAGAAATCACCATTTTGTTAAATCTGAAAAATCATTGATCAATTTTATTTTGACCATAACTTCCCATTTTATTGAGAAAACATAACAATCATGGAAATTAAAATTTTTCTAAACTTTTAAACAAATTCTGATTAAATTATCAAAATATTAAGTATTCTTGAAAACATATGATGACGTTGATCCAAAATTATAAAGCATACGCTTGATAAATTACAAAAATAATCGTTAAAATCTTATTTTTGTATGAATAGTTAATTTTTATTTTTGAATTGTTAATTTAAACTTAAATTTTCTATTTAAACTAAAATATTCAATGTATTCTAAATTGTTAGATTATTGTCAATAGTTTTCAAAAAATTAACCTCTTCTAGTATTGTATTTTATCCAAAGTTTATGCTTACATCTGTTGTCAGTGAGAAAACTACAATTTTTTGAAATTCTCAAAATGAGTGAGACTGCTTATGCACACGTCACGCTCTCCACCTAACATTTCTATGCTTTTGCTACTCAAATACTCCTCATGTGTGGTCTAAATGTATATTATGTGCACAGGGAGGACACCAAGTTACTCAAAAAATGGTCCTCTCTATATAAGGAGTACATTATAAGAGTATAACTTATATACAATTAATCAAACCTGCAATCAACCAATGAATGACCCAGGGGCACTTTGTTTAAATGAATTTCAGATTCTTGTATTTAAAACATCGATTCTGACTAATTGGAACTAATAATGGAACTAATAATGGATGGAACATGCTCAATTCAATGATCAAGATGTTGTTTGTGAAAAATCAAAATTTCATAAATAATAATAATAGCACCCTGCAATAATTGATACTCTGAGCACAATTTTCAATATATTTATTGTATTTGTTGAGACACACTCAGAGAAGACCGGTTTCTGTTGAGTGTACTGGGTCTTTGAATAGCAATGAATTCTAATTAAACACATTTCTGAGCAATAATTATATAAAATATAAAACTTTTTCTTACTTTTGCACAACTTTTGTAATTTGTGTTCAAATCGATTGCTGAGTATTAATAAGTTATTAGCAGTTAATGACAGATAGTTAGCAAAGCGTCCGAACAGTGCAGTTGTGATCAACAAATAGTTGCGCAAAAGTAAGTAAAGGTTTTATATTTTCTATGTTCTGACAACTCATTTACAAAATGTTGTTCATTATTAACAACTGAACTAATGTTATGTCAAATTCGTATAATCTGTAATCCTCTCCAACCCAACAGTGACTGATGTTCTGCTGTTCCCAAAAAGTTTTAAAAAGTTTAGTTTGATTTGAAAAACTTAACAAATAGTTACCGCAAAAGCTATCAAATATATAATGGACCAGGATACTAGGGGTGATATTTCAAATGATGCTTCGTATTGGTGTTCACACGACTACACAAATGTTTATTATATATTTTTTTAATTTATAAGTAAACATGTGTGTAGTCGTGTGAACACCAATACGAAGCATCATTTGAAATATGACCCTCACTATAATAACTTATAAGTTATAATAATAATAGAGTTGTGAACTCAGACTCAGACAAACCAAGTGAACGACTGGAAAAAAGTTTTGATCCACAGTCAGACAGAGAATATATTATAAGCTCGAATTTGTGCTTGATACATCCTTAATGCCGATTGGCCTTGATCTTTTTATACCTGATTTACTTCAGGATATTTCTGTCGAGACTTTTAGTTTTGTCTCTCTATTGAGAACTAAAGTTAAGCCAAAATAATGTTTGGATTGATTGGAGTTTTAGAATAAATGAAATGAAATTTTATATAATATTAAATAGGATTCAGATGTTGTGGATTCTGACACCTGTTCGCGGATTGAGAGACAGTATAACAGAGTTCCTATACTTTATTCAAGTCTTTCCTATCAATTAAATTCAGACACTTTTAGTAGCAATTGATTAACGCATACATTGATATGAAAGCATTAATCAATAAATTAATTATTTTATTGTTTGATAAATACAGCGCTAATACAGTGAATACAGTCGAAGCGAATAATCAAATATAGATTTAATCCAATAGTCGTCAAACACGAGTCAAACTCAACTGACGTCAGATTCACTAATAGACGAAGTCTTAAGACTGATCTCAGGCTTGGATGGGCTCGAGAGGTGTGACAGCAGAGAGTACAGGCTGTACAGCGTTATAGCCCTGAGCTGTGTTGAGCACAGGAGATGTGCAATGGATTGGTGAGCACATACATGCACTGTAAGCACTGGTAGTATGCACTGGTATTGCAATAGTATTGTGCACTAATGCCACGTTAGCCTTAGCCTTAGCCTAGCCTTCACTACAACTCAAACAGATTTCATTCAATTTTCACTTTTAAAGCGCCGGTCGTTCGCAGAGAGTGTTTGGGTTTGAGTTGGAGTTTAAGGTTTAAACACAGCTTTCAATACAAAACTGTTTATTAATATTAATTAGTTTTCAATTAATTAGAAATGAATTCCTATTTATTAATAATCACTCTTTTGGTCGCACTTTGTTTGGCCGATGAGATCAAACGCGAAGAAAATGTTTTAGTTTTGAATAAAAACAATTTCGAGGAAGTGATTGGTGGCAAATATGTGCTGGTTGAATTTTACGCCCCCTGGTGTGGGCACTGCAAGGCCATAGCGCCCGAGTACGCAAAGGCGGCCACACTTCTGAAGGAAGAGGAGTCGGAAGTGCTTTTGGCGAAAGTGGACGCAACGGAAGAGACAGAGTTGGCCGAGAAGTTCGAAGTCAGGGGTTATCCGACCCTTAAGTTCTTCAGAAACGGAAAGCCTTCCGAATACAGCGGCGGCCGGACTGCAGAAGATCTCGTGAAATGGCTTAAGAAGAAGACCGGACCGCCCGCTAAGGACCTGACCTCCGAAGAAGAGGCGACCAAATTCAAGGAGAGCTCTGCAGTGGTTGTCATCGGCTTCTTCGCCGACAAAGAGAGTGCGGACGCGAAGGCATTCCTGGAGGCGGCGGCCGATAACGACGAACTGCCCTTTGCTATCGTCACCGATAAAGCCGTTTACAAGAGTTTGGGCGCAGAGAGTGATGGAGTGGTTCTGTTCAAGAAGTTCGATGAGGGCAGGAATGACTTGGAAGGAGAGGTGACCGCAGAGGCCATCAAGAAGTTCGTGTCCGCCAATAGTCTTCCTCTTGTCGTCGATTTTAGTCATGAGGTATGGTTTGACTCAAGTCTTGATTTTAAGACATTTACTAATGGTTTGAATGCTTCCAAAAGACGGCACAAAAAATATTTGGCGGAGAAATCAAAGCTCACAATCTGTTGTTCACCAGTCGGAAGAGCCCTGAGTACGAGCCCACTGTCGAGGCCTTCAGGAAAGTGGCCAAAGAGTTCAAAAATAAAGTACTTTTCGTGACCATCAATACCGACGAAGAAGATCACGAGAGGATTATGGAGTTCTTCGGCCTCAAGAAAGAGGAGACGCCTTCGATGAGACTCATCAAACTGGAGGAGGAAATGACGAAATTCAAGCCCGAAAGCGATGCCATCGATGAGCACAACATCAGACAATTCGTTGAGGGAGTGCTCAGCGGGAAAGTGAAGGTAAGGCAGGCCTGGAGTCAAGAACTGGATGAGTGAATAACTGGGTCTCTATTGACAGCAACACCTGTTGTCACAAGTACTGCCCGAGGACTGGGATAAGACACCAGTGAAGACGCTGGTCAGCACCAACTTCGACGAAGTGGCCATGGACAAGTCCAAGGACGTGCTGGTCGAGTTCTATGCACCCTGGTGCGGCCACTGCAAACAGTTGGTCCCTATCTATGAGCAATTGGGCGACAACTTCAAAGACTCAGCGACTGTAGTGATCGCCAAAATGGACGCGACGGCCAATGAGCTGGAGCACACGAAGATCAATAGCTTCCCTACCATTAAGTTATTCAAAAAGGAAACAAATGAGGTATCGATCGATTGCGCGCTTATTATCCATAGTTTGTCTCTGACTTCGACTTTAGTTTTGAAATAATTAGAAAAAACATTAATTTATTTGAATTATAATCGAAACGAATTGAATCGATGTTCAGGTAATTGAATACAACGGAGAGAGAACTTTAGAGGGTTTGACCCGGTTTATAGAGACTGACGGCGACTATGGACGAGCAGCGCCTGACCAGGTATTTGACTAATCTGTATACTTTGTATGACTAATCAGGTGGTGGACTATAACGGGGAACGGAATTTAGAAGGTCTGACCAAATTTGTAGAGAGTGGCGGACTTACCGGCGCTGATCCCAAACAAGAGGTTCGGCTCTTCTTTTGCATGTTTTACATCATCTCTACAAACAGTGATGTGGATCGGAGTGGGGGTGGGGTGGGTAGCACTGGAACAAATTGGGGGCGGGTGGGGTGGGTAGCACAGCCTCTCGTACCTACTCTTTGCTAGACTTCGGGCCAACTAATGACTAACTTCTGAATACCAGACAAACCTTTCCTTATTTCAAAGCTCTTATACCTCGACATAACGGGTCTCCACATCACTGACACTGATCTCTAACACATGTATTGATTAATATTTGATTTACTGATTGACTAATGTGTGACCCATTGACAGGAGATCGATGAGGAAGAGGAGAAGGAAGACAGAGCGGACGCGGCGAAGGACGAGCTTTAATAGTCTTTCATATAATTTGTAAACTATTTGTTGTCTATTTGTTTCATTAAAATCATGAAAATTCGGGCATTTTTTAGATTTAATTATAAGTTTTGGTAAAAAAAAATTTACGTTTATATCGATTCACACAAACAATAAATGCTTTTTTACACAAATCTGTTGTCAAATGATTTTTAAATAAAGTGTCGAAAGAAACACATAATTAGAGTGCAATAAATGTACGGATAGAGTAGTGACCACTGATTAGAGTGTCTGTCCATTCGATTAACGCGAAGAATCAGAACTGGAATCGCGTCGTCTGCGAGTCGTCGGAGAACGAGATCGCGATCTGCTTCGGGAACGTCGACGAGGAGGCGATCTATAGCGCATTGGAGACCTTATAAGGGAATGGGAGGAAAAGGAGTGTTTGAATCAATTGTTTGAACTCAATCGAGACATACCTTCCGCCGCGTCTGCCTCTCATCGGCGAACGGCGCCAATTGGGAGGGGGTCCGCGACGTTGGGGCGGCCCACCAAATGGTCGCGGCTTAGGCAACAGCACTGGGGTTGCACTGACCTCCTGGCCATCAACCTGTCCGCCGTCCATATACTTAATGGCTTTGTCCGCGTCGTCAGGCTTTTCGAACTCGACGTAAGCGAAGCCTCGACTCAAATGCGGATGAATGCGATCGATAGGCAGTTCCACATTCCTGACTGTGCCGTATGTACTGAAGATCTCCATTACGTGCTCTTTAGTCACATTTCTGGTCAGTCTTCCGACGTGTATACGAGTCGGTCGAGGAGTCGGCGGCGAAGGCTTACGCGTCCGCTTCGGTGACGGAGAGCGCACCCGACGTCTGCGCGCAGAGGATGTGCGCGAACGCGAAGAGGAACTGCTCGAACGGGACGGCGACCGCGAGTGAGACCGAGACCGGGACGTCGAACGCGAAGAACCAGAGCTGGAACTGCTTCGCGAAGATCCGGAAGAACTACTTCGCGAACCGCTTCTGTGATTCACACGAATTATCCATTCATTCAATTGTTTTACAAAATATTCTTTTCATTAGATTTTGGTTTCATTTGTATTGAAATAATTGAATGATTTTGTCGTCAAATGAGTGACAAATCAAACAAAAGAATAGATTTATTGGAAATACTGACCGACGAGTGGAAGCACTGGAAGCGCTTGAACTGCGCTTTCGATTGGCGTCTTTGGAACCCTTGGATCTGCTCTTCAATTGAGGAGACCTTTAAAGCAATAATCAATTATAAGATTTGTTTAATATTTTTAAAATTTAAGTCAATTGTCAGTCAAATCGTTTTGTCCGACAATTAATCGCTTTTTTGACTGATTTTCCTTAAAAAGCATTTCAAGCGTTGAATCGATCGGACAGTCATTAGTAATCATTACTCACATTATATATCGTTAATCGTATAATCAGTTCAATCAATAGATTTAATGAAAACTCTGTTTCTGTCGATTAAATCATTCAAATCATTCACTTTTTAATTAATTATTAATTTTGAAAATATTTCAAACAAACAAAATGTTCAGCAAATGTGCAAACAATCAGATTATTATAAGAACGTCATTGAAGTAACGCTATTTGTGAATAGCGCTCAATTTGCTGCTCAATGAGAATTTTAAAATCTTTCAGAATATTAATATAATAGGATCTTGCTACTTCTAGGAAGTTCCTGTTCGGGCTGTGATAAGTAAGAAAAGCCGAGAAAAGAAAACGAATCAAAATTTGCAATTTTGGTCTATAATTGCTTTGAAGGCCATAACAGTCAGGCATTGCTTCACTCTATTGACTCCAAACTCAGTTCCAGGTCTTAAGCATCAAATATGTGATTAGAATTTGATCTTAAAATGTGAGCCCCGGCACTTTTAGACTCAATCCAGGGTTGATTTTTCCATTAATTTCTGATTCAATCTGTTTTTTAACTTAAAGCGAAAAAGAAAAAAAATAATTGAAACAAAATTTGTTTTTTTATTAATATTATAACTAAACTGAAGACTAGTTTTCGGTAAAAAAGCTATATTTGATTGTTATTCAAACGTTTGTTACATTATATTCAAATATAAATTAAATATATTTTAAAATACGTTAAGTTTTTGTTATTTACAAATATAATAACCGTTTGTTTGCGTCAAAAGTTTTACATTAAATATTGGCACAGAATATGTGCAAAATTATAAGTAGAATAAAGAATAGAATATTCTTTACATTTGAATATATTCTTATGAAACAGAAAACACAAAACATTTAAAAACAGTTTTCGAAATGTCTTTTAGTTTACACTGAAATATGAAAAAGCGTTTAATTTATTCAAAAATTTTTTAATCGCTTCAATAAGTCCTAAGTCTTGGCCAAACATACGGATGACTCGTCTGAATTGGATTTATTCTTCTTCTGTAAACAGTTTTATAAGAATTTTATATAAATATTAAAATTAATTGGATTTATATTTTCATTGAAAGCGAACCGAATTTGAACTCACTTTATGTTTGGGACAATAGAGTGAGAAGTTTTCGCCGTCCATTTCGCACCCTTACCACAAATAGTTTGGTTTTATAAATATATTGACATTTATTTGATTAATGAATAATAATAGCTATTAATATGAAATACCCTTTTCTTGTGCACACAAATAATGGAATTGTGAAGTATTGCAGCTCTTCTGAAGACAGCCCAACGTCGCGCCCGAAAGCTTACATTTGGTGCACATCTGTAGCGCAAACCATATTATTATTAGTAGTAGTTATGTTATAATTACAGCAAATTATGTCTATAATTGTGTCCAATATATCTACAAATGTCTAATCTTAGGATCACTACAACTATTGCACATTATTTTATCAATTGTTCACATATTATATGACAGTATAATATCAATAGTTATGAATCACATGAATAATAAGTTCTGATAAATAAAATTCGACTCAATTTAAAAATAATTTTTACGCATTTCTGCTTAAATTATAAGCTTTTTAGTAAATGTTATTATATTTGAATTTAAATCTCAGATTAAGACTTAAATGAAGAGAAAGATGACATTTAGAGTATAATGTTTTGCTTAGATTTTAAATCTATTTGAAGACTAAATGAAAAATAATAGTTATTATTCATAATTATAATCAATTTAATGATTGATTAAATAGAGTTTAAATTGCATTACATTATCTTAGTTTTTGATCAGTGACCAGGGTATTATTACAGTATATATCTGTCAACAGAACACAATTCATGTACTGAACACTTAATTTCTTGTCATTTGAACTATAACTGCAAACAACTATAAGACAGATAAATATCTAATTTAATTGCATATCTATTACTCATATTTGAAAGTTTGGACAATTCTGCCGGTTATGCAGAAGTGCAGCCGACCAGAGGGTATGTGAGATATTTTTTGGCGAGGGTCAATTTTATGCCACCTTGGAACGGTCACTTATTTTGGAACCCAGGGGGGATTTGCGCCCTAACCCCCACCCTTACACATTTGTGCACATATGGACTCCGAGTCAATTGCATTACTATATTCTATTGGGAATGTTAGCTCTATGTGCTCTTTGACACAAATCTTATATTAAAATGAATTCAATTTAAAAAAATAGTTTTGGTTTCGATTAATTGAGTTAAGGCTCAGATATTATTAGTTTTTGTTAATATTTTGTGAATAATTTCAGATTTAATAAAATAATAGTCAATAAGACATACGTTTTCATTGGATTCAGTGATCACTTCTTCCAGATTTCTGACGCGATGTCCGACCAAATAGACGCTATTCGACCAAACAATACAGTCCTCGTGAACCCACACCTCTGTCTGCGCATTCGCACTGTGAGAATGCGTGGCCTCTGTGTCGCTGGTCTTCGAGGTCTGTTTGGGTCGGCCTTTGGTCGAGTCTGACTCACTATTGTCTGACTTTCTTCTTCTGATTCTCTTCTCAGTAGACGTCTGTTCGTTAGCGACGACACAATTGATTGTATCGTCGATTGAATCCAAATGAGGAGAACTGTTGGGTCGAGTCATTGAAGTCGATGGAACGGAAGCACTGTTTGTTGTCGTTTGACTCTTAGTCTTATCGTCCGACAGAGTTATATAATAGGGTCCGAACAGATCACCCAAACCCTTATAATGAGGTCCTCTATGACAGAGAGCACAGAGCCATGTCTTGTCTCTAGTGATGAGGTCGTAATGCGGCGAAAGAGTGGACACGACTCGTTTGGAAGTGGCCAGTAGTGAAGGTCTGCGCACGTGTTTAATCAGTTCTGCTTTAGTGGAAACCGATTTAGACTTCACGTCCTTTTCGTCGTCAGCTTTGGTCGAAGCGTTCGAAGCGTTTACTATTGAATACTTAACGGCTTTCCTTCCGCTCCCCTTCTCCAGTCTAATGAACGGACCGATAGTTTTCTTGCGTTTAGAGACCTGTTTGAGAGGATTAACGACAGCCAACTCATCGAACCCATGGGCGTCGACACTGACACTCGTGTTGACTCCTATTTCTTCAGTTGAAATAACTTTTTTTCTTTTCTTCGTTGGGTTCGAAACGTCCGAAGCATTTGTCTCACTATTGGTGTCGTCACTGTTCCTCCTGTTCTTACTGCCGAAGGGTCGGCCCCTCTTCTTCTTCACACAGTTCTGGCGCAAACTCTTAGGAGAAGCGAAACCTCTGTTCGCATTCGAGCCCTGCGATGACGAGGCGGTCGAAGGATCCCACGAACCGGCACCGCATTGAGTGCCTCTCACAGGCGTATGAAAGGGCATTGATGTGGGCCCAGGGGTTAGAGGCGGAGCGATCGGTAAATAAGTATTATTTTGTGGCACAGATAGAGGTTGTGAGCTTTGGGGCATATTCTTGTGCGGCCATTGAGGCCATGGATTCTTGTTTTCCGTTTGTCGGCTGAAGTACTCCTTTTCCATTTGCCAGTTGTGAGTCTGGGCTCGACTTTCACTGTAAAACGAATGAGTCGTTTCCGAGTCCGACGACTGGATCGAGTCTCGCGATGCCGTGCGCTTACAAATGGCCGCACCGGACGCCTGTTCTCCAATGCCGTCGTGCGATAGATTAGAAGAGCCGTCAATATTAGTGACCGAACCGTCCATTTTGTTGACTGGATTGTCGCCGTTCACTGCAAGGGTTGCTTTGAGCGATTCGTTTGGTTTATTTGAAACAACTTTTGCGTTGATTTGTCGAACGACTGATTCGTCTTTCAATTCGTCGAGATTTGAATAAATGAGATCATTATTACTGCTATTATTGTCGACAGTATTACTGTTTGTTTCACTTTTCTTAAGCTCGTTATCACTTTCACCCAACTGTCCAGCACTTGTAGCAAAACCATCAGTTCTAGCGTTTGGAATGTTGGTATAGGAAAGGTTAGGGTTAGGACTGGGATGTGGAGGAGTGCACAAACGGTTTTGGTCTAAATTATAATAAGTAGGATATGGACTGTCGGGGTCTGTGTTTGCATTCTTATCGCTGTTATAGTTCTTTTGAGTACTAGTGCTGTTGGCTGTCAAAGCAATGGTGCCATTGTTTGGCATACCTGTCGGCGCCATATTGTCATAATCGGTGCGCATTTCCGGGTTGTCGTTGCCCTCAATCATAACCATCTTCTGCAGTGATTGCAAAGGATTGGAAGCATTCACTTGACTAGAGTTGTGGTTCTGATTACTGTATGAAACGCCTGTCTGTCCTGTCTGTGCCTTTTGCATCAACTGGTGCTGCGATGAGTCGCCACTTAAAGTGTTGTGATGTGAGGGCGAGAACTGCTGTGACGGCACATGACTGGGTGACCGGCTATGAGATGTGTGTGGAGGTAATGGTGACGGCGTAGAGCTCGGAGAGCGCATCACATTCGGGGAACGGGACCACTCCTGTGGTGATTGCGAGGATGAACGGTGCGAATGACCAGGCGGTCCATTATAGCTGTTGCCTGTATTGCAATGCGGGGAACGGAGGGGCGGAGATCCCAAGCCTTGGGCTCGTGAGACAAGAGGTGGCGGAGGTATTCCCTGATTATAAGACGGGTGCGAATTGTGTGCCATTTGTTGTTCGGAATTCCAAAACTTTAAATTAGACGAAGGAATCGGTTGTCGTATTGCTGGAGGAATAGCTGCGTATGGACTACACGTGCTGTACATCTCATTAAACTGATTCACTGGTTGACCAAAATTCTGGCCCGAATTGGATGAGTTGTAGTGGAGATGAGGTGAAGGCGTGCCATGAGATGAATGCGATGTCGGACTACTGGCGCTGTAATGGCTTTGTTCGGAATAATTCGAGGGATTCTGTCCTTCCGACTGATATGTTAGGTAATTACTGGACACTCCGTGAGAGCTCTGTGGGGTAGGGGTCACACAATTATGAGATTAGAATTCAATGAAGGCTTTAATGGAACCAATGCTCAAATGATGGTTCGGATGTGTACTCACGAGAACGTGGTTTTCATAATTTCTATTGGCGTACAGATCAGAGCTCACCACTGATGGCCCTATTGGTGAATAAGAGGACAACCATTGAGTGACAATCGTTTGAAAGAATTCAATTAATTTCATACAAACGTTAAGTTTTTTATTAACTCTGAGTCTAATAAACCGATAAAAAGATTGAAAACTAAATTACGAACAAAACACGCGATGAGACTAAACGGGAGTCTATTTAAGCACAAACTCTATACTACAGTATATACTGAATACTTCAATGTCCTTGAAATATATCAAATGCTTGCAAATACTGAAATAACTTTTCATCAAAAGTCTAATTCAATGCTTTGGTTCTAAACTTAATTCTGATTATGATTTCAAATAAAACTTATATTTAATAAAATTGATTTTCACACAAATTAATTGTAAAAATGGTTTAACGAAAAACAGTTAAAGTTTTTGATTCACTATTAGAACCGATGATAAGAATTAATAATAATTATAACTAAATATGAAAAGTCTGAACAAACAAAAGGTGTTTTAAAGCAGAGTATATATGATATAAAAAACGGCGCATTCACTCGATTCACAGCAAGTCATACCTTGATATGGAGGACCCGGACTCTGCATATCTCGCGAAAATTTTTATGATTAGAGTCCTCTTCAGTGATATTTGACTGAAACAAAAGATTAGTTTATTATTAGTTAGCTTTGATTTGTTCTTAACTTAATTTATATAAACCAATAATCTATTTAAAACTCATTACTAATTAAAAGACTTTTATTGCTATTAAAGTCAATTCAATTGAGTTAAAGATCAAAAGCAAAATACATTTGAAATAAATTTCCGATCATTTTAACCGGAATATTGATAAATACTTTTTTCAAAAGTTGTCTTTTTGTTAAATGAAATTAGTTATAGAAAAATATAATATTTGTATTAAATATTAAATAAATAAATATAAATAAATATAAATTATTTATAGGAATAGATTAATGAATAAGATTTAGGCATTCGCTCGCAAAATGAAATAATTATACAAAATATGAAAATAAGTCGAAATGCAATGTATTTTCCAATTTTTCAAAACTAAAATTGAGATTACATTTGACCCGAACAATTTTAATGAATCACCACTGCTATGTACTGCAACAGATTACCCTTAAATTGAAAATTATAGCAATTAATCGGTTAATTGATTTAAATATAAAATTAATTTTGATTCGACTCTCAGTAAGAAAATTCGCTTCAATTATATATTTATTTATAAATTAAAAAATTCTTTTAAATTATGAAAAGCAAAATCAATTCATAAGATTATATGAGAAAAGGATTGTATATTAAAGTTGTGATAATTTTAAATCACTCTTAGCTCACAATAATTTGTTTAAAACATAAATCAATAAATTTATTAAAAATAAATAAAAATTTCTGAAAAGAATTTACTTTTTATTATTAAAACTTAAAAAAATACAAATAATTATATTTTGATTAATATAATCATAAAATTAAATATAAATAAAAATATCATTGAATTAAATAATAATGTTTTGAATGAGAAAAATGTTTAGTTTTAAATAATATCAGATTTTTTTTCTTCAAAAACCTGTTTATTATTTTGTTTGCTATTAATTAACGAAAAAATATTTTATTTATTTATATTTTTGAAGAAAAAACTAAACGATATTAAGGATTGAGAAAATCTACTCTTCAGTGTCGCTCATAATTATGTTTTAGCTATTGTTCGGACGAATGAGTCGATTAAACAGAGTTTTAATAAGTATTTTGTAGATTGAGATTAAATGCACGGAAAGTCTTGAAATGTCTACAGCATTGAAGTGTCTGTTCTGTTCTGTTCTGTTGTGGCGGTTGGTTCAGACCTCAGGTACTGCTAAGTCCAATATGAGAAGAGAGAAAGTTTGGTCTTATGTTCGGAGTTAGCAATCGATTGAGGAGTTGTGCAGAGCCTGACAGTGCCTGACATGAGTAGAGGAGATGCGGACAACTCCCTCACCAATACATACATCTCATCAGTGCTCACAAGTCAGACGATACAACTGTTAGACTATAGGCAGAGCTATACTACAGTACAGCACATACTGTACATACTGTGCAGAGTATAGGATATAAACCATAATCAATATCGAAGACAATCGACTCAATCATCTTATTATTCAATTATTTTCAAATAAAACTCTTATTTATTAAACATTTAAACCAATTGTTTACTAAATAAATGATTTCAACATTTCTTGCAATTAATTCTCAAATAAATAGATTTTCGGCAAAAATAAGGAAACGAACGAAAGATTAAATGAAAAATAGTTTTCAAATCATATCATGTCTTAAATGAGTTGAAGACTTGCAGTCAATGAGACAATAAATGGAAATAAATGTCAAAATAATGAGACAATTAAAGCAAACACTTTCTGAATGATAATGACATTGAAATGAATAACTGTTTTGCAAAACAAATAAACAAAAAATTAATTAATTATTAAAAAACTGACGAAACGATTGTTAGACTGAAAGCAATAGTGGAGTGAAATGAGTGGACGAATGCAGACAATGAATGAATGAGTGCTCGACTCAAACAACTGTTCAATCGGTTCACACAAATCAAAGCTTTTAATTGTGTTCTCAACAGAATTGGATTCAAATTGAATTGAATTGATTTGAAAGCAATCAAAGGCTAAGGGATTGGTGTTTGGCTGCGATGCCAGTGATTGAGCCAACGATTGGTTGGATTGGTATTGAATTGAGTGCTCATTCAATGCACTCAACTCTGAATACAACAAACTTTAATCATTTGCCCAAACATTTAGATTGGATTCAAAGCTCACCCCAAGTGTGTGGATGTGCACAATGTTAGTCCGATCTGTTCAATGGTAGCCAAATCATAGTCTTCGGCAATGAGTTGACCGCAAGATAGCAGTGAATAGACGGTTGAAAATATTGAAAACAAACACTTATTTAATAGAAAACATTTGACAGAATGTGAGGCATAGAAGCAGTCAATGCATTCACAAGTCAATGCATACACACAGCTATACAGTATACACAGTATAGACAGTACACTGTATATACACCAGAACTACAGTATAATAAGCAGAGAAATAGCTTTCCGCCAAACAATGCCTCTCATGCAAGCAGTCAACCAATGAGCGCACAGACCGCTAACTCTGAACTATTACTGTTATATCAATCTATTGCTCACAACAGCTATTCAATGGACACGAATCTTATTTTTATCTTTAATAAACTTAATTTCTTGAGTAAAATAAAAGTTTTTCGATTATAATTATTGGCAAAGCTCTTCTTCTGGTTCTCCAAGCTAATAAAAATTTGGTTAGACTTACCTGTATTAATATGAACACAGTATACAGGGGTAAAAGTTATAGACGCAAGATTTGAATCGTGGCCCACAGAAAAACTACAGGGGTACAAAATTGAATCTGGTTTTATTTGAAAAAGGGATTGTGGTGATTTGATAAAAATTATATATGAAAAATATCCTTGCACAATTCAAGGTGCTAGATTGGGAGAAGCTGTCCCTCTTTCAAATAAGACCAAGATCAATTTTGTACCCCTGTAGTTTTTCTGTGGGCCACGATTCAAATCTTGCGTCCATAACTTTTAACTCTGTTGTTCTCTATTATATTCTACAATATTCAGCAAATTTTTAATTCAATGTTTAATTGATTTTAAAAATATGGAAAAGCTTTCAATAGTTTCCTAATATTAATAATTTCTGCTAAAATCGAATTGCATTTCAAAATACAGTTCTGTCAGTGTCTGTACTGTCGGTGCATATTAGGCACTATAGTTCAATAATTACCACAATCCAGACCATTAGGCAAACGGAGTCGGATTGACGCCAATGACCCATACAAATAGTGCGGATATACCTCGGGGTTAATTATGTAATTAACATTGTTAACCAGCACATGTTTTGTATAATTCAAAATTCTTAATCCTGTATAGTCCAATGCACCGAGGTCTATCAGATATATCGCCTTAGGATCGAAAATAAGTATCTGTTTCCAATTTGTAATTGACCACCCTGGTCCCTGCTTCGCCTATCATTTGTCTAAATCAGTGAACTTTTGATGATGACCTAAAAATTTAAAAACCGCCCGTCAGTACTGTGCTATCACTACTCAAATATTTACTGGAAATTAATGAAAAGTTCGGAAATTATATGAACTGAACTGAACGCTACTCTACTCTCCCAATAGTGAAGACGAAGACAACTAATCAAAAATATATTTAATTAAGACTATTATTGTCTCTATATTTTAACCATGTTGATATACACTATTGATATATTGATATATTGATGCCATGCCATTTTTCAAGAAATAGCTGCCTATACTGGCAATCAGCCTAAAGGTGCGGTATAGTCGGTGTACTGGAGCCGAATCAAACATTTTTGCTTAGAATTGGATAAATTACATCAAATTTCAACTAAAAGATTGGATTTAGCCTTAATTCACCTGAAGATCAAATAATTTGATGACGTATTGATAAGCAGCTACCCTGAACATACTAACTCAGAAGATTAATCGACTTGCGCATCACTGATGTACACAGAAGTGTGGAATAAACTGAAATGTTTTGACAATTTATTTGTTAGACATGTATTGCTGACTAATCGTAATCTGATTCTAGAAATACTGTTCTCTTGAAAGAGAAGTCTTTGAAACTTATTTTTGGTAAAGCTCTCAATAAGTATAGATTCCTATATTAGAGATATTTTTGCAGAGATGGCCAATGAAGGCAATCGTACAAACTTACACTACTGTAGTGTTAGTAACTAAAGGGTGAGCACAGTCTCAATAGTTATACAACAGATACAGAAGTGCAGATGAGTTGGATTTCGTTTCAAATAATTTGAGTTCAATTGGAATTAAACTAATCTTTATTTAACTTAAGCTTAAAATATGCAACAAATGGTGAAACAATTTTTTTTTATTACAATTATAATTATTTTTTGAATATTTAGTGTTTTATATATTTTTTTATATAAATCTTATGAATGCAATAGATTTGAGTTTTGACGAAATATATGCGAAATAAAAAAAATTAAATAATTTGATAGCAAATGTCGAACAAAACAAACAAATCGATACTAAGATTGAAATAAATATGAATTTTGTATAACTTTAATAATTTGTTACACATTTTCACACCATTTATGTCAACGAAAATTATGAAAACGAATAAAAGTTTTTGTTTGTCTGTTAAGCAAATAAAATATCTTTACATTAGAAATGAATGCATTTTTTCTGCGATTGTTTTTTTGCTGAAAATTTTTAATTTTCAATTAGAGCTCAAGAGATGTCGAATCAATGTTATGATCAGATAATAAATAGTCTTCAGATAGTCTTTATTGCAAAACAATATGTCTTTCGGTATTAGTTTTGTCTCAACTCTTCATTCGATCTCTTCTTAAACAAAAAATAATAATAAAAATAAATCTTTAAAAACGGATTCAATGAAACTCAAGTCAAACAAAAATAAATAAAAATAATTGAATTAAAAGTGAAAATAATTCGTAAAAAATTGTTCTGAACTGAAATATAATTAATAATTAACAAAATCGTGCGATAATTAAATGTTTGATTCAGTTATTGACTTAAGAATATCGACAAAATGAGAGATGCGTTGAAGGGCTGGAGGGCTCGACTAATACCATGGCTTTTGGCCGACGATCTGAATAGTCACCACTTTTTCTATACAAACAATTGATTCAGAAATTCAAATATTATTTTGTTTTTTTTGTATTTAATATTTCAGAACAAAAGCGAACGAAAACCAAAAAGTTTTTAAAAATTTTAAAATATTATAAACCGATAATACGATTGAGAACTTGGTTTGCATTTGATTTAATCGTTAAATCTATCGGCCGTTTGAATGACTTTTCTCGTCTGTATTATTGGTCAGAGAATCGAAATCTGATTTAATATTATTTGAATTCAAATTCTTATCATTTTTTTCTTCAAATTCATCGCTATTTTCACATTTCATTTCACTTTTCTTTTTGTCCGTCGAATCACTTTTACCACTACTTCTACTTTGGCTTCGACTTCGACTCCGGGACCGACTTTTGCTCTTTGATCGGTAACGCGTTCTTCGCTTAGACCTGCCTTTGCTTCGACTCCGACTCCTTCCATGCCTTCCGTCCGATTTCCTCTTATCTCTGAAAATCAAAAATTAGGTTCAGAACAAATTTTAAGAAATAGTTATTGAATAGAGCGGACCGGGATCTGGACCGGGATCGAGTGCGTGAACGTCTGCGTCGTGAGAAAGTCCGGTCAGTATAGCCTGACCTCCGGTAGGAACGACTGATACCATTCCGTCGGAAGTCAGAGCCATAGTCTCGAGAACTACGTTTAGTGGACAGTTGTCTCTCGTGTTTGGAGTGGGAGTTAGGTCTGGCATATCTGGCCATTTGAATGCTGAGAATGCGGCCGTCCAGCCGTTCCCCGTTCATGGCATGCATGGCCTCTTCGGCGTCGCGTTTCCTGTAGTAGCGAACGAAAGCGAAGCCCCGGGAGGCGAATGTGTCCGGGTAACGGGGAACGTAGATATCGCCCAAATCGCCGAACTTTGAGAAGACTTTCTTCAGGAGATTAACTCCAGTTCTTTGCGTAATGTTATCCACTTTCAGAGATACCATTCCCTCGATCTTCGGAGGTCCGTGACCTCTGGTATTGAACTCTGAACCGTCGTCTTTGTCATCGTTATAGTGATTGTTCTCTTCATGTCTTGTCTTCCGGTTCGAGAGATCACTCGATCTGTTCCGACGACTCGAAGGACTCGAAGACATTATCGATATTTATATATATTTTAATGATTTATATATTATTTGATTATTTGTTTACAACTAATAATAATATATTGTTTTTCTTCAGTTTTAGTCCGGAATTCAAATCAAATCTATAAACAAATAGCAATTAATTGCAAATAAATAATGTTTTCATTCAAATAGAGTTAAACTATTGATTAAACTGTTTATAAACTCTATTATTATAACTAATTCTTACAATAGATTTAGTTTTGCATTAAATTCAGTAATAATTTGCAGTTATTTAGTATTTAGTCGTCATTTAAAGCACACATAAAAAAGATATTATTATTAATAATCACTTGAATTGTGTTTACATTGAAATTGAATTAAATGTCGAATACATTCACTTAATGTGAGAATACATTCATTGAATGGATATTAATATTAATAATAAATAATTATATATTAAATATAAATAATTAAAAATTAAATTAGTTTTTCAGAGAAAACATTTGCAAATTTTTTTTGATTAGAAATACATTTAAATTCACTTCAATTGAATTGTTTGTAACGATTAATCATTTTTGCAAATATTTTATTATTAAATATTTTGTTGACTTATTTAATGATTAATTGTAACAAAATTTAAGCACAAATTCGGTTAAATTGGGTCTAAATCTTAATAATTATGATTTCATTGAACGTAATATACATTTTAATGACATTTTTAAAAATATTAACTAAAATAATATTATTTTTATGTAAAAGCAATGCATTGAATGCAGACATCAATTACTGTATATACAGATACTGTACAGTAGTATAGAATTGAATACAGTATTCATTGAGGACTTGAATGAGTGACTAAAATATAAACTTATTTATGAGTGAATCGAAAGCCACGTCGAAAGCCATACCAAATCACAACAATCTCTGAGCGCTTACTATAAAAATACTTTTATTCAGTCAACTATTTTTAGTTTATCGCAATTATCTCTTTTTTATTTAGTTTATCACTAAAACCAGAATTAAAACCAATTATATTAATAGCAATCAAGTGTTTAGTGTTTATACCGCTAACCGTTCCGTCTCTTATCAGATCAAAAACTTTTCTCAACACAAGTAGTGCCAAATTCTCTACACTTCACTCAGTTTCCCATATGAAAGATGCAAGGACAGTAAGATAATAGGACAGTTGGACAGTTGGACAGTGCAGATTCTAGATTCCTTAGATTGCTAATTGATTTGATCCACAAATCATTTTTATTCATCAAAATTCAATACAAGACTCAAATAAAGATTACAATGTATGCCAGGACCATTTTCTGAGCTTCTAATACTGCTCTCCATAGGAATAATGCTTAACCGTTAACCCATTGAGCCCATGGAGAACAGTATTCGAAGCTGAAAAATGGTACTGTATAATACTGTACTGTACTGTACTGGCACACATTTTGAGTAGAAAGTTTATTTTGTCAAATTCTCTCATTTGAGGAGTAATTTCGATCAAAAAAGGGGTTTTAATCCGAGTCTTCTCTTTGAGAAGGGTTTCTCGTCAGTATTTTGCACTGATGAGCATTCAGCAGGCAAGGTCGGCCGAGTCAGGGGGTATAGGGGGCAATATTGCAGATTTTTGGCCAAAACCCGGGGTATTTTGAAAAACAAGATGGCCGCCACAATGGCCGAAAAATGGCGTTAAAGTCGAAAATGGCCGATTTTGACCGAATTTCGACCAATGTTTGGCTTAATTTAGCTAAATTTAGCACAATTTAGCATTAATTCACTTAAATTAAGCTTAATTTAGTTGAATTTAAGCTAAATTTAGCTGAAATTCGGTAAAAATCGGCAATTTTAACCGAAAATGGCACCTTCGGCGCCATTTTCGGTATAGGTTGCGGGCAAAAAGTCGAGGGGGGTCCCTCGTCAAAACCTAGGGGGGGTATTTTGCCTATTTTCAAGCCTAGGGGGGGTATTTTGGCTAGACCCCCCTTCTCAGCATCTCTGATTTAAATATAAGTCAAATCGATATTTGAAAACTGAAATCAAGTAACGATATGCTTGAATAGTCTTATACAGTGTTTCTGTTATTTTATGAAAGAAATCAAAAAAATATTTCTATATCTAAAACGGATTAGTTTTTAATATATATTCAAATGGGAAACGAATTTCAAGTTTTTCAAGATTAAATCCGAAAAAAAGTCAAATAATTTATATAATAATCTGCTTTATATTAAAGTAAAAATTAATGTCCGGGTACTTATATACTGTAGAAGTAAAGCAGTCTAATAAGCTATCATAATGGTTATGTGGTTGATCAAGCTCAATTCAGAGTCAGATAATGGATACTAACCAGGTTTGAAACATGACTTCTGTTTGAACCGTCTGTTCAGCTCTTATATCATAATGGGAGTTGAGCCAAATTACTGTCAATTGAAAATATTGCAAAAATAGCCAGATCAGATCAGATCAGATCAGATCAGATTTGAGTAACAAACACAATACGTCAACTAAAAAGCGATATATTGTTTAACCAAAAAGAATATAATATAAGTTAAATCAATAATCAACTGATCGTTACTAACTAATCAATAATTAGTTGAAATTAATCAAATAATTAATTGATTCAAACATTTATATTAAATATTATATTTTCAGTACATTAAACTGATGTTTAGTAATTACTAATTAGTATCGAGATTAGTTTAAACTGGATTATTTTTACTTATAGTTAGTGATGTCCAAAAGTGGCTCTTACGGCCAATTCCTATATTAGTGAACTGCAGTCAAAGGCAAAAAAAAGTAGAAAATCTAATGTTTATAATAAGTTTATATTATTTTATTAGAGTATTTCAACTATGAATTTGTGCCTATGACTGCTTATAGTCAATACTTTAGAATTAAAGTTCAAATATTTGAGTTTTCAACAGACCCTGATATGAATTTTCATTGTTCATTGACACAAAAATCCATGTCTGAGATTATGCTCGATATTCAATTGAAAACTTAATTATAATTTCAAATGCAATGTAAATGTATTACTCAGAACATAGCTTTGAAGACTGAAAACATGCCTTGATATTAGTAGTGAATATTTATTGATGGAATAAATTAATTATTTTCTATAAAATTGATTTTAAAATATGAATAATCTTAAAAGGTTTTGATGAAAATGTCATTTTTTTGTGACTTAAATTCTGAGAAAATTAAAGCCTTTGATGATTCATAAACATAGCCCAGAAAACGAGTGATCCGAACGTTTGTAGCAGTCTGGTGTCGACAGTAGAAAACAAAGGGGAGTTATAACATATTTGATGATCACATGAGTTGAGACGTTTTGTCGCCAAAACTGCTTGAATACAATCGATGTTATAATTTAATTATTAATTGGGTAAAAGTTTAGACAAATTGGCGGTGTATTCGAGACAATGTTTTAAATGGCACCTGACACCAGACTGCTATACAGGTTCAGATCACTCGTTTTCTAGACTCTGTTTTCAATTATCAATAATATTAATAATTAATTCAATTTTTGATAAGTTATTCAAAATTGAATCAAAAGTCGATTTAATTTAGAACTTTTGAAACTTTTAATTGATTTCATTGGAAAAATCAAATTACCTTAAGTGCGCTCTAATTGAATAAATGTAAAATAATTTTTATTTTACTCATCATTAATAAATTATTATTCTGAAAAATAATATAATCTAGCTGGTAAGAATATTTTGAATTGTGAAATTTATCAACCTTGATCACAAATCTATATTTGAGTAAATATAGAAAATGACAAATAATAGCATTGGAATAGCCATGACAATGAAAATTGAGCTTCAACATTTTATATCAAAGGTGTCACTTATTTACAGTTTCAGTGTTTATGATCACTCGAACAGTCCAAGCCTTAGACAGGGAGTGCAGTATAGCTCTACTATTATCGCTGAGCGCATGTGTTCAGTACAGCTATACTGTTGTGCTTCTCGTTCTACTTTGTTTGTGCTGTGAATGAATGCTATCGCTGAGCGCATGTGTTCAGTACAACTATACTGTTGTGCTTCTGGTTATGCTTTGCGGTCTTTAATCACTGTTTTGTATATTAACGATAAATAAACGGTATTTAAAAATAATATTTGTTTACAAAATTATGAATTATATCTAATATAACAACTGAATTACATCTAATCTGCACAGTTAGCTATTGTTTGACGTCACTGAGTGTTCAAAATTATTTGTAAACAAAATCAGCGAAAAGTTGACATATTTTACAGGATTTGGTAATTATTTTATTTAAGACTCATTTAATCGATGGTTAACTCGGTTTGTCTGTCTGTTCACATGTTATAGCAGTTATGGCATCGAATACTCCGAAGACTGAAAAGACAAACGACTAAGAAGTTGGACTTGAGTTCAAGCAAATGATACTCAAGTCCTGGCCTAAGCTCTGCTATGTTATAGCGTTTGTAAATACCAGTCCATTTGCGGCACAAAGACAACGCTATACTTAGCGAACATTTTCTTATAGTATGCAAATAAAATATATTTTTTCAAAAAAACTTAATTATATTGTTTTTATATATGTTTAACTCAGGAGATCTTTTGCTTGACTCCTGAGTTGTTTTTTGTATATTATTTCATTTAATTTTAATAAAAATAAAAAATATTTTTAATACAAATAAAAAATAAAACTATAGATATTTCAACTGCAAAAAAACAAGTCCTACTTCCGGGCTCGAACACACAACCTATCGAGTCTTTAAGCCACAGCTTTACCCAGTATGCCAGCAAAGATAATATTAAATAGTTTACTTATCATGCGCTGCATTCCTGTAATTATCCAGACTGTTTACATGACTACGTCAAGTTTGTTTACACAACATGTATAGCAGCTGTAGAGCTACTCTAGGATTTAGCAGACAATACAATGACAT